>SNQN01005884.1:6493-40725 GCA_008642245.1 Bassia scoparia
TTGAAATTTACATAACACAACATGTATCGCGTGCAAAACAATAAAAGTAAGCTCCTAATAATTTAATTTTTTGTAAATAAATGAGCTAATTAATTAGCAAAGAAAATAGAAAAATTAATCAAATATCAAAAATTTGAAAAAAATGCTAATAAAATAATTTTCTAACTTGAAAAATTTTTATTTTAAAGGATTTTTGAAGTTTACATAACAAAGCACGCATCGCGTGCAAAACAATCTAGTTCGTATATATAGTTCCAAAGCTCGGGTAATTAAAAGGAAAGGATCAAAGGAGTATAATATCCTTAGGTAAACTTTCAGTTATTACAAGGATCTTATAATCAAGGTCAATCTTCCTTTTTATTTTATTTTACTATAGAGTCAATTGTTGACCTCTCGAGATATATTTACCCATTTTTTTGACCTCCAAGTCGAAACCTAAAAAAAAAATAAAAATTGTCATGATTAAACACTTCAAATCATGTACGTGTCGTAATTTGAGACCTTGTCACGGTTGAACACCTCAAATTGTGTACGTGACGCAGTTTCAAGAGGGCAATTTGTAGACACTAAAAATTTGTAAGTGTTGCAAATTAATGTAAATTAATTATTCGGGTTAAAGAAAATGAAATTAACCCAAATTAATTTAAGCCTCATTAAATAAATTTTCGCATTAATTGGGCCAGAAATAATTGGGCTCGTTGGTTGTGTTGATCCAAATACAAAAATAGTTCAAATAGACTCTCAAGTCACAAAACGGGTCAAACCCACTAAACACGAGGCCCAACATATGGGTTTCTTTCCTCTATAAATATGGGGTTAATCACAAAAGAGGGAGAATTCTTTTGGCATAAAAAAAGCTCACAAATTCTCTACAACTTTCTCAGACTCAAACACCTTCAATTAAGGCTTACATTTTGTCAGCCCTCACTCAAACACATTCAAGTGAGGCTTACATTTTGTCGCCCTAAATTCGAATACATTCAAACCACGTTTGAATCTAGGTTGACGTTTTGTCCATACTTAACTCAACCTGACACTTGCACGTGTCATCCTTCAATGACGGAGCAGAATCAAAGGACTTAATTTATTTCGTACAAATTGTAACAGAGATTGTACCCATACATCAAATATCAATAAAATTTCATTTGTTACATTGTTTTCTTGTCCTATTTATATTCGACTCGAAAATTTGTGTGAATAGGCGCGCYGATGACCTGTAACATCATCTTGCAGTTCATAACGAACGCTTCTTCACTGTATGGTATGGCACCCCTCTGCCCTAAAGAGTAAATTGATAATTTCCCCTCGTCTTTGAGTACTAAGGCTTGGATTGATTATAGTACCTGAAAAATCGAGGATTGCTTAGAATCCCATTTGTCGATATTTTCTTTTTTAGTTAACCATCTACTCTCGCTTTCCAACAAACTCAGACAAACACCTCCCCACTCATACAAATACGGGTGAACCTTGTACCCGAAAGAGCGATAATAGACCAACYGTGGCTTCCTCGGATAATTCGACGGAAAAGCAATATCGAAGAAAAATAACCCATTCCGATATGGTGTTCCACGGACACRCAATATAGCTGCCCGCATAAGTTCTAACCGGGTTTCACACACCCGAACATATATGGATTCGGTTAACTCCTTTAATAGCAACTTCTACTCTTCCATAGTTCCATGATCTTTTTCTACGATGAACCTGTTAAGTTTGCTCGTCTTTTTGCGTAATGATGATCGGGGAATTCTGAGACTATCTCCAATTGTGGGAATTTGTGGCCGGAAAGTGACGACATTTTTATCTATTTTATTTTTATTTTTATTTTTATGTTTGGCTGAGGGCGTAGGTTGAGTGATCAACCGATCATGTAGCTTAGTTTGTTAAAAAACTGCAAATACGTGAGTTGCTTTAAATAATACTCCAAAAAAAAAGACCATGGAAGATTGTTTCCACTCTCAGGGCATATATATCATAGGAAGATTGTTTTAACAAACTACTAACAATAATCTATCATATGGAAAAMATATCACATACAATAAACTACTAACAATAATCTATCATATGGAAAATATATCACATACAATATATTTTCCTTATCTATCTTAACTTATCTTAACACTTTTCCTCACTTTGCAATACTTGTTGACTAACTTGAGTTAATGGTTCTTATTTGATTATAAAAAATTTAAGTTATGAGAGCTCTTGTTAGATAACAATTTCAATTTTGTTCGATACGATTTGGAATTAGATAAATTTATGGTTAGGATATTATCCTAGTATCTTTTTACTTGAAGGGCAAGTATAGACTTTTTAGTACGTAATCTTGCTAATATATCTTTGGCTTGGGAAGCAAACAAAATATCTTAGGAGATGTGAGATTCTAGATTAGATTTTTTTTAGCTTATAAATAGAGGGTTTAGGCTAAATTTTTTTTATCTAGGCTTGAGACAAATTATTTGAGGGGTTGTATAATTGTGAGGTTGAATACAATTAATACAATATTATTTTGAGAGGAGGAAATTAAAATTTCCACATAAACACTTGTCTCTTTTATTTTGTATTTTGCTATTGTTCTATTTTGCGAGGATGTGTTCTTGAATCTTTCGTGATTTGCTTGTGTTTTTTTCGTAACAAGTCTAAAATTAAAAATTAAAATTAACAAAGTAGTCACTCACCCCACGCTTCCCAAAATCACCAGTCTCTATAATCACTAGTGACACTAGACATAACAATTTAATTAGATCTCCTGTCTTGATCACACTTTAATTCTCGGCCATATGCCCCATTGCACCGGGAGCCTTGCCATATGATCTAACTAGTTTAGAATCATAAAGTAGGTTAAAAATCAACGGTACTTTCTTGTAGCATAATAATCTCACTGCTAGGAATATTATGCAACCACCACAACCTTTAACAAACCCATCCACAAAGAAACATCTAGCGAAATTTTGAATAGCACAAAGTAGGTTCTTGAGAACGAAGGAGCACCAATCATATTCCTTAGCATTATTAGCATTTGTCACAGTCGGCAATAAGGACTTGGACATCCGGGCACAAGTGGTTGGACTTTAGGACATCAGTTAAGGCCAACATAAGGAAAGCTTGCTTGAATGTGATTTTATCCAGAGGTTCACTTTCAACAACCTTCATCAAGTCCCCTTACTTATGCCTAGGTCATCTTCTCCCCTGTAATTATCCCAAATGACATATGCCTCGGATCGTAAAGAATCATCTACATCTTTGTATAATGGGATTTTCCTTGCACCAATTGGGAGTCCTAAAACCTAATACACCTGAACCTTRGACAAAGAAAACTCTTTTCCATCACAAGCCAAAAGGGATTTCATAACTACAACGACCCTAGTAGCAAGCCAATAACATAACAGTTCGGTTTTATTTAATAACCGGTTTCTTAATGTAAGAGACCGGTTTTTAGACCCCACCGGTCTGTTAAGTATGGTTTRTTATCCAAATTTCGTAGTAGTGCGTCCTTGGCAAACTATCACCCACAAGCAAGAATTATGACTCGAATCCCATTTCACTAATCCTTTTATTTTTAAGTTCACAGAAATGTCCCATTACTCTGCCCAAATTTTCAACTCGGAAATTTACATTCAATTTCTGAAAAGGGGAAAAAGATTTGTGCAAATGTAGTCAAAACCAATTTCAGAATAGACATGCTAAAAGACAGAAGATCAAGAATATGTACCATACATGCTAATAGAAATATGTAACCAAATGTTGGTCCAATATTAACACAACTAATATAATTGAAATGAGTAACAATCAACAGTGAAACTTATAATCACATAGTATAATTTGAAAAACATGTATGCTATAAATTTGAAAATAGCCTGAAGTTCAATAAGAACAATATATGCTATATTGAAATTTTTTATACAGTTTTAGATAAAAACATGGACTCYGACCATTACTAAACCTATAATAAGCACTTGTTAAACTAATTTACCTTTTTACACTCTTTTTGCTTCTAAACTACATTCCCTTCTTCCTTGATTCTTCCTCCTACCATATTTGAATTAATCTTGAGTTAGAAAACCACAATTTGAAACCCCAACTAGACAACCAAACATCTCTAGTAAACCAGGCAAAGAGGCTTGCAATTACTTACCTTATGTAGACACCCAAATTAAAAGTGTCTCCCCAAATTGAGTAGCCGATGATGACAAGTACGACATCTCAAATTASATTTGTTATCGAAAGTCGTGAKAAAATCCATAAACCATATTCCCCTTTGCACGAGCTGAATTAAAGTTTTTGAGTTTGAAATCATATGCCAAGAGCCCAATAATAGGCAGAAAATAGTTATTTTAATTGTTTTCTATTTTAAGGGCATTTTTTCATAGTAAAAAAGATTTTTTAGAATTATTTCTAAAGGTCATTTCTAGGYTTTTCCATTCTCATCTTATTCCTCTCATTTTTCTGATTTTGCCAGTATTGTTAAATATTTTTTCTGATTTTTCTATGATTTTTACAAGTTTGCGAAATAATTTTTGAAAATAAATAAATTCATAAATTCTTAGATAAATTCAAAAAATTTGGGAATTATCCGAAATATTTTAAAAATTTAATCTTGTCCACCAAGTTTAAACAAAAGTGGGTAAAGGTTAATTCGGATGACAGTTAGATGCAAAAATACAGATATTAATCCTCGAGCAAAAAGATAGATAAAAATAGAATAAACACAGGGATCGCTGACGTGGCAAGCCACGGCAGCTTCATCCGTATATACGGTCTAGAAGATCTTATATACGGATGAGATAACTGTATATATGGTCCTCAGATCGTATATACGGTTGTCTGCCGTATGTATATTTCTTGATTTTCGATTATCTTTCCCTATACGCCTATAAATACATGGTCTCGGTGCCTTATCGAATATCAACAAAAACCAGTATTCAATCAACAAAAATCATCAATAAAAGTGCAATTGAAAGCTCTCAAAAACCTCTCTCAAATTCTATCCATAAACACTCTCAAAATCAAAAGACCCTCTAGTTACTGATTATATTGATAACCTCGCTAACGTAAAATAGCTCCTAATCGATCAAAGTTAATCAAGAAGATGGGACATAAGGAGAACAACTTATTGTGGAACAAAGCTGAAGCGTAAAACAAACAATAATGAAAAGAGACAAACACCATCCATTATAAAGGGATAAGTATCAGACTACCATTGTATTACAAGGAAGGATTATTACCTCCATGATTACAAACAATGGGATGAAAATTGAACAACTTACTGCTCCATGATAGGATGAACTACGCTACGCTACACTAGACTAATCTAGACTACGCTAAACTAAACTAACTTGGCTACTGAGCAAAGTGTGGCTAAAGGAAACTAATGCGAAAAAGAGATAGATTGATGTTGTTGTTGTTGTTGTTGTTGTTGTTGTTGTTGTTGTTGCTGTTGTTGTTTACTTTTGTGCTACTACTTCTATTTATAAGACTCCAAGGGTGTAGATCGTGGGTGGAAGATACTTCATTTCACGGTTTCTTGCCGCTCCTTTTCATATTTCAAACACTAGTAATTTCCCTCCAAGTCCTTCTGTCGRCTGATCTTTAAGGGCCCGCCTTTGGGCTACCTCCCGATGGGCCATCCTTACCACAATTCCCTTCTAACGCTATTGTTGTATCGGTAGACTGGTGAAATAGCTAGCTATATTAAGAATGTCGTGTATCGCTTGTCTTCTCCTTCTGCCTTATTTTTCACTAGTTACTTACTGCTGGTCAAACTCTCCTAATTAAGTTAACAAAGTCAACTATATATTTTTAATCCGTAATAGTAAGGATTCTCACCATTAGGGGTGTTCAAACCGGATAATCAAATTCGACGCGAAAATTTTTGGATCGAGAAAATCCCGATCCAAAAAGTTTCTGATATCCGATTCGGAATATCTGAAGTACCAACTTTTCGATCCGAATCTGATTCAAATCCGAAATTTTGGATCGYATCAAGGATCAAATACATATTTTTTAATCTATTTTTTCTATTTTTCTTTTKTTTTTTTCCATTTTATTTTAGGGAAATTCGCAATGGTAACCGTCTACTTTTGCCTTTTCCCAGTGGTAACCCTGTGTTTTTTTAATATTGAAAATGACTTCGTCCTTTTACTTCTGTTCCAATCATGACTTTAACGACCATTTGGGGTTAAGTCACCGCGATAGCCCGTCGTCAAGGCTACCAAAGATAAAGTTCTTATCTCGGTCTTACTAGCTAAGTAGTAGGGCAAGAAGGGTCGAACCCACGGGAATTATGTTTTACCACCGGTTGTGATTTATCCTAAAAGCTAAGCAAAACCAAGGTCAAGGGGATTGTCACTATCACGATTGACTTAAAATGGGATTAGCACAAGACTAAAAGCACTAGAGTTGGAGTTTCACCACACAACACACACATGCAAGAACCGTATACAAGCAATGAGGCATTTTAACATGGAACAACCGACAAGGGGAGACTTTCTAAGGTCCTAACCACTTTCGCAAGCTAGTTAGGAGAACCTCACTTGCAATCCAAGACCTATTCTCATGGCTTGGCTTGGTTACAAGCTTGGTTTAAGCACAAAAGTCGCGAAAGCTAGTAACATCCCTAAAATCCGGCCTCTATTCTCATGGTTCCTTCATCTAAATGGCTAGGAGGAGTTCACCTAAGAGTTCAATTCTCGTTCCTTCGTCTAAGGTCCCTAGAAAAACTACCATGATGATCAAGCATGGAAATTAGCAATTGCACCTCATAAACCACACAAGTCATAGCCAAAGCCAACAAAAACCCTAAGAAAACATGGAAATCACATGGTGAATTGAGGGTTTCACCCAACCCTAGCAAGAGAACTACTCACGCATACTTAAAAACATGATAAAAACAATAATAAACATGCTAAACATCAAGATCTTAATTAAATTACAAGGAAATCAAAGCAATTTACCAACAAACCCTAGAAATTGCAATTGAGAAAATACTTAACCAAATTGAAATTAAATAAGTACAAGGGATTGAGAAATGTCACTAGAGCTTCAATATCAAATTATAGCCAAGAATTCAATGATACAAGCTTCCAAAGTGTAAGAATTTCGAGTAGAAGATGATGAATATTCACACTACAAATTGAGAGCAAAATACAAAATAAAACTAGAGAGAAAGTAAAAATGAAAGTCTAAAATCTATTATAAAAAAAGGATGTCAAAAGTACCCCGAAATGGGAGTAAAAACATCCTGAAATTGGAAAAGAAAAAGGTAAAAACAAATGCCGAAACTAAGAAATTCGAAAAAACGCAACTGATGCAAAGTAGCGCCTGAGTAGCGGGCAGTAGCGTGTAGCGTCGACTAGAGGAGTAGCATCCGCTACTAGGTGCTACACCTATAGAGAACCTCAACGAGCCAATAGTGGTGAGTAGCGGCTAGTAGCGCCCGTTACTATGGAGAAAACAGACGCTACTCCTGCAGAAAACCTCAAGGAGGCGAGAGTGGTCAGTAGCYGCTAGTAGCGCCCATTACTATAGAGAAAACAGGCGCTACTCCTTCAGAAATGGCCCAAATGAAGCTTAAAGGCTCCCGAGCTCAAGTGCACGTCAACCGAGGCCTCAAATGACTCCTAAGCACGTCCAAAGTGGGTCCGAACTGCTCCAAAATACGGGGAATTAAAGAGTACTTAAAAAAGACCAAAAAGAAGAGAAAAGGCTGTAAAAACGCTAAAAGCGGTCGTTAGACGGTTAGAAGTAGAAAACGAGGGCATGGACTCAAATGAAAGWGAAAAATACTCAAAATGACGGAAATAAATAATAAAAAGACTCAAAAAATCGAATATTAAATCTGTACATCACACCGTTAGTTATTAATGTTTTTGGCTGAGACCTTTAACCATGATAATCAATTCATCATTCCTCCACTCTCCTCTACTCTTCCTTGTACGTCTCAGCCGTACTGCCACACCCAACACCACTAGCAGTTGTCACAAATTTAGGGGTAATTCGTTAGTTTGAGTTGAAATTGAAGCAACAAAATTTAGGGGAAATTGAGATCTAGGGTTCCAACATCAATTTCTTGCGGCGAATTCGCCAAATTTTTTGAGAAAATGAAGCAACAAAATTTGGGGGAAATCTTTCTAGCCTCAACTTTTTCCTCCTTTGAAATTAAATTTGAATGAAATTCCTGCATGCAAATTCGAATCAAATTCAATTCCCACATTCAATTTGAATCAAATTCGTGCATTCAAATTCAAATCTTTCCTTCTAGCTAGTTTTCTATGTTTATTTCCAAGATTACATTTATCATTTTACAAGCTTGTGACTTTATTCATTGAGTTGCTAATATGTTTGCTATGAGTTGGAGGGGTGAGCTATGGGAGTGACAACCACCAGGACATAAAAAAGCATTACTGGGGTTACGAAGTAATTATGAGTGGTAGTGTGTAGGTGTTGTTAGAGTTGTGAAAATAGGTGGTGCGAAGTGGTGGTTCGTTGGTGTTGTTGGGTTGTGAATATGGGTGGTGGTACGAAGTGGTTGCGATTGAATTTGATTCAGGTTTTCGAAGTGGCTGCGTGGGTTTCTTCCCTTGTTTCACTCCTCTGGGTTGTGAATCATGGTAGGTGGTGGCCATACGGTTCAAGGCTTGGGTTGTGCGCGTGATGCTGTCTTAGTGGTTGCAAATGGCGGTGATGGTTGCTGGGCTTGAATGTGGTTGAGTTAAACTAACTCATATTTAATGGATTTCACATATATTTAATGATAAATGGTCATTAAAGTCATGTCTGGAACATAAGCAAAAATACAAAGTCATTTCTAGTATTAAAAAAAAAAGATAGCATTACCATTGGGAAAAGGCAAAAAAAAAAAAAAAGTCATCATTGGAAATTTTTCTTTATTTTATTATTTAATGAAAAATTGGATATTTTGAATATTTGAAAGTGTAAAAAAATTTGATTCGAAAATTTTCGGATATCCGATCCGAAATAAATATCTGAAACATTTAAAATCGGACTAGATACCCGATTTTTCGGATCGGATCGGCTGAATCACGGATTGGATCAACGAGATCGGATATTTTTGAACACCCCTACTTACTATAAATAGTACAAGTGAGTGGTAATTTTGTTTAATATATGTAAATTGTCCTTGTTGCCGTTAATTGCGCAAATGCCATGGCCCATGGAGTTGGGCTTTTTTTTTTAAAAAAAAAATGCCAAATCCAAGTTGGGATTATCAGCCCTCACGTCAAATGTTCGATTCTACTTTGCAGCATGTTGCCACTTTTAATTAGAAGTATTTTTTTTGGGGTTTTATTAAACCGTAACTCAAAATCCGTYTCTGTTCTTTCTCCCAGCCTCCATTTTCCTCTCTACTCCATTTTTTCGCTCATCGTCGCATTCGTCGGGTACTTCCCTAACTCTTGTAATTTTTAAATTCTTTAATTATAAGTTAAATTCATATCTTTGTTTGCTAAGTTATTGGAATATTAACTTGTTTTGAGGTTGTTAATTGAATTTGTGAATTGCTGAATGCTTAGTTGTTCAATTGAATAAGTAATTTTGTAATTGAATTATTGAGTTTAACAAGTAATTTTATAACTTTTTTCCTATTTTCTTGTAAAATTATTCAATCATTTAACGCTGTTTCATAATTGCAGGAACCCAATCAAGTTGAGTTAGCTCAATCAATTACAATGGGTCGTTTCAATAATGTAAGCAAAGTGTCACTTCTCATTGCTAAAACCCTAATTTTTAAGGAGTACTATTTCTTACTGTTACTATTAATGCGTTTGTGAATTGTCGTTTTTGGAATTCCAGAGGAAAAGGAAGAAGATAGTGATAAAGCCCAATGCGAAGAACAATCAGTTGCCAACTGTTGATCAAATAACAGGGAAGAAGATACCCCAAAGTTTTGTTTTCTCAAGAACTAAACTTCCTTCTTCGTTACGGCAACTCGAAATGGATTTAAGGAAATTGATGCTTCCTTATACTGCCCTTAAGCTCAAGGTTTYGTTTTTTTTTTCTCCTTTGTTGTTGTTGCTTTGATTGTGGAACTTCAAATGAGTTGGAATATTTGTTTTGAATATCTTGGTGGTAGTAAAAAGCAACCCTAAGAATTGATGTCACTTAGGGAACTCTTGTTTGATTGATGTGAACATATTAAAGCATAAGTTTTAATTTATTTGATTAAATATAGTGTTGAAGAGTTAGCAGACACAATTCGTTGTTAATGTTCAACATGTAGAAAGTTGATGCATATTAGGGTTTGGAGGCTTAGCAGTTTTCTTCAATAATGTCAATTTACGGTCTGTTCGGTATGGTTTTCTGTATCGAGTTTTTAGTTTTTTTGAAAACAAAAAACCAAAACCAGGAAAAGTGGTTTGGACTTTTCTGTTTTCGGTTTCTAAATTATCATGTTTCCAGTAAATATAAGTAATTTTTTGATCTTTTAAATGATACTCCCTCCGTTTTTTTTAGTTGTTCCAGTTTCTATTTTGGGATTTTTTAAATAGTTGTTRCAAACCAATCTAAAAATAACTTTTTCACATTTTACCTACTTTATTTACTCTAACATTTATGACTTATCCCTTTTTAAAGTCAACTTTCATTACTTTACCCAATCTTTTCACCCAAAATTACTATTTCCCATAAAATTTCATTCACACATTTACTCTTTTACCTAACTTATTCAACTTTTTACCCAACTTATTCAACTATTTTATTCAACTCAATCAACTCTTAAAAACCGTTCCATAATGGTATGGAACATCTAAAAAAAACGGAGGGAGTATATTTTACATTTTTACRGAACAGGGACTTGCAGGTTTTATAACACGGTTTGTTTCTAGAAATAATTTCCTTTCCATTAAAGAAGGAAAATTCCTTTCTTTTAGTCCTGAAAAGTGGGATGCCTTTTCTAAATCAGAAATGTTATTGAAAATGGGTTTTAACCATTTGTGGCTTCTTTGCGGTAGTTTAGGTATTGGTCAATGTCAGAATGCTTTCTTGGATATTTCAAAGTTAAATTATGTTATCATGAAGTTAAACTTATTATGATGAAGAAATGGTAGGTTCTTATAGATTTCTATTGTTATGCAGGAAAAGAAGAGGAATAGTCTCAAGGACTTTTTGAATGTTGCCGGGCCTATGGGTGTAACCCACTTCCTCATATTGTCAAAAACTAAATCTGCACCTTTTCTGAGAGTTGCAAAGACCCCTCAAGGTCCAACTCTTACGTTCAAGATTCATGAATACTCCTTAGCTGTTGATGTTGCTCAATCGCAGTTGAGACCACGGTGTCCTAAGGATCTTTTCAAAAATCCCCCACTGGTAAGTCTACTTTCTACTATCTTTTATAACTTTTCACATTCTCGCTTATTTGCGACATCTTGTAGTATGGATGATTGGCTGTACTTGTTCTATTGTTTAGACTTGTTAGATCCTTTGGGATCCTCCACTCTTATTACATGTCAATGCATTATGCTTTTGAAATCAACTGCTTTGTCATTTTTGTTGTAAGGTAGTTATTTTAGATGAAGGTTTGTGGGGCGATATTGCTCTTTTGGTTGTGGGGTTGATGGGTTAAGTTGGTTTTGTGAAGGTAGCTTGTTTAGAAGTTTCCCTTGCTAGGGTGTATGTTTGATATCAATTTTTTGGTGATGGTTAATTAGGTGTGTCCGTGTGTGGGGTTTTTTTTTTAAAGTCATGAAGGAGTAAATGGGTGGGAGGAGGATTATTTGTTGATTTTTCTAAGATGAGTGTGATGTTGGTGGGAGTGTGAGTCAGGGTGGGGGTTTTGTTGTAGCCGGAGGAGATAAGATTTATTTAGGCTGTTTGAGGATAGCGTTTGATTGCAACTGCTTCAATTGGCTAACTTTTCCAATGGTGACTCTTAATCTTTGTGTTTGTGGTTATGAGTATATGGATCAACCTGCAGTAAGGCTGATAATTTATATGGTAAGGTGGTGGCTTTTGTGGACTATAATTTTTRAAATTGATTTAATGTAGGGTCGCCAATTTGCATGGAATAACAATTTTGTTCATGTAACCAATGTCAGTAAGTCAGTTGTGGGACTAAGGCTTTGATTGATTGATAAAATGATTGGCTTTCGGAATTTATAATTTTTTTTAATTCATTTGATGTGAGGGATGCCAAAGTTCATAGAATAACAATTTTGTTCTTGTAATTGATGCCACTCTTGGGAGTAAGGGTTTTATTGATTGTATATTAGCTGAAATATAAAAATGTTAGGAGGTAGGCAATATGTGCTTACTGGAATAGTTCTCCAAGTTTTTTTTCTTCTTGGAAACCTTTACTTATACACTCATATAGTGCTTGCATAGGTAAAGATTCATACTACATGTGATCCTTAGTTTCACTGTGTTTGGATGTTTAAGAATGAGGACATTTTTGGATCACTTGGCTCGTGACTGATCACTTCACTAGAAGTGCTTTTTAGTCAAATATAAAGAAACTAAGGAAGCTCCTAAACCACAGTGTAGACTACTAGACTTGTGATTGCTTTGAAGAGTGGGTGAAGAGAATAGGATGAAGAGGTTATTTAGGTCTTTTATTTTGTTAGGTTAACTATTTGAATGCAAGTTAAGTTAGTCTAAAAGGTAGATGACCATTGAAGCAACAAATTTGGTCATTTCACAAAAAGGCATGCTTGAGGTGTAAAGCCATGAGGGTCGGTCAAGGTTGCATTCAAAGAGGCACAGCAAAATTGTATTAAAGCACATGGAAAAAATTGCATCTTCTCTAAATTGCATTGAACATATTACAAGATGCATTTTAAAAGGAACCAAGAAAGTTTTAACTCTTTGATTGGGTTACGCAAGGTACATTTCTGCAGCCTTTGTATGCCTTCTTTGTTTCTTTTAAGCCTTGATTGRAGAAATGGAGAGTTTATTATGAGACTACGACCTATGCCATCTTAACTCTTTCACCCACCCTTCCATCTATTTATTTCACCCTCTTCTCTGTATATCTACCTGTTTTCTATTTTCTTTCTCCACCCTCATTAGGTTATCCTACTTCTTTTATCCCTTTTCCTTTGCATCATGGGCCCACTAATTGTGAGAGCTTTTTGGGTCAAATAGTGCAAAGAAAAGCGACCACATTTGAGCCTTTTCCACATTGATGAGGGCACAAGCATGCACTCCTAAATCAAGGACCTTTTTTTTATTTTTTTTTATTATTATTTTTTTTGCTTCGCTACACTTGGTCTTGTGTGTAGCTTTCACTTAAAACATGGTGTGCTGAAGGAACTATGGGGAGTAGCCTCTTTGCTTTCCTCTATGGCTCTATGTTTCTAATCTTTCTCAATATTCGATATTGTTGGTGGAAACTTTATGCACTCATCTAGGCTGGTATCTCCTAGGGTGTGGAAAGTTGTCCTTTAAGACAGTTTTCCTGCAAGTCCCTAATGAATTGTGTTGCTTGTTGCTTTAATGTCCTAAGTTCCTATGGCCAAATTTATGTGGAAGGTAATTGGTTGGTTTTTACATAAGGTGAGCAATGCTAGCTTTTGGTTATATAAATATGGACTTAGTCCATTAGAAGCCAGGTTTGGCCATTTCCCAATGTTAGAATTATAGCTAAGCTGAATTATAGTATCTTAAATTAAGATGAGATCATGTAGGTTAGATTTTTTTTTTTTTTTTTTTTTTGTGTTAAAAGAGACACAAGGGCTGTGATGAGAATCGATCCCAAGATCTCTCAGAATCGGGAAAGAAGCTTTAACCACTTGAGCTATCCCTTACTCTCATTCGGGCTTATTAAATGAGAAGAACATTTAAAAGTTTTTCTCCAAAATCGGGATAACTTATTGTCTCTTATCCTCCTGCGTTGTACGCAAATTCTTTCTTTCTCTTTATGCATATACATGCACTCATTCTTACACAGAATCATAGCCACTGAGGATTTATGTTTCTTTGGGGGAAAGACTAGGGAATAATCTATTACAATTAGAGTAGGGGTCAAAAAGCAAAATAGATTGGAGAGAGAATATGTAAATGGGGAAAGTAGGGGGAAGTGGCAGTTCCATGGTCCACCCTATTAAAAAACAATAAAAGTATGTCCAAAAATGAAAGAAAGTACAATGCACAAATCATTATGGGGGTCAAATGGGGAAAGTGCACAAATCATTATGGAATGGAGGGAGTAGCTTATATCCGGTGTGTTTTCCCATGTTCATTTTGTTGGAAATATTTAGAGTATGTGTTATATCATGTTGGTTTGATAAGTTTGTGTGGTTATGGTATAACAAATTATCAAACAAAATATAAATGTTGATTGCCATGTATCAAGACACTTGTTCATGAAACAAAGTGTGTTCTTTGGAACATAATGACATGTGTATGTGTTCATTAGCAAGCACATAATGCAAAATCCTACAAGGAGGTGGTGGGTGGTTACCATGAAATGGTAGTGGAAGTTACCAAAGTAGTGGGTAGTTACCTAGTAATAACTTGTAGTGGGTAGTTACCTAACAGTGGGTAGTTACCTAGTAGTGGGAAGTTATTTATGTAGTGGGTGGTTACCAATTGTTGTAGTCATCCCATATGGCTATAAATAAAGAACTTGCAAAGACATTTAGGAGGAGGGAGAGAATTGGCTATGCAATAGCACTTGTATTCTCTTTGCATTTCTACGTCACCTTTATCATCATCAAAAACACAACCACAATTAGACTTGCTCTCATTGGAAGTGAATCGTACTAAGCGCGAGTCACTTTGTACTTTGTTGTATCTCGAAAGCGAGTTCCGTGTAACCCGTGCTTAGTGTAAGGGTCGGAATATCTCTTTTGGGAAAGTGCCAACACGCCTCAAAGTATTATTTTTGTTGTTGTATATTGTATACATCTTTGTGACCCTTGTAAATTGTCAAATTTCCTAACACATTTGTGTCACCCATTTGTTATTAAAATTTTTGGATTATTACACCATAGTTTAGTGTTTTTGCAGTTATGAGTTTGCAAAACCAATTATTTTATCCTCATATTTGTGATAATTTTTGCAGCTTGTTCTGTCTGGTTTTGGAACMGGAGAGGAGCATCTGACGCTGACAACTAGAATGTTTCAACACATGTTTCCAACTATTGATGTCAACACGGTAAGTGACTMAACAATAGGTGTATCACTTMTTGGACTTTACTYATGTGCACTAAATTTTCTGTTTATATCTGTACAGGTCAAACTTTCTTTATGTCAGAGAATTGTGTTGATGAACTATAACAAAGAATCTAAATGCATAGATTTTCGGCATTATTCTATACGATTACAACCTGTTGGTGTGTCACGTAGACTGAGAAAATT
This sequence comes from Bassia scoparia, assembly GCA_008642245.1. Taxonomy (NCBI): domain Eukaryota; kingdom Viridiplantae; phylum Streptophyta; class Magnoliopsida; order Caryophyllales; family Amaranthaceae; genus Bassia; species Bassia scoparia. Next base: position 21,803 of record SNQN01005884.1, read on the forward strand.
TGTACAGAGCCATGAGGTGCCTGATTTAAGAAACCTACAGGATGTGAGTGATTTTGTTACAAGGTAATGCAAAGTAACTGACATTAATATCCCTTCCCTGCGTGCCATTTTTTCTGTCTTCTTTCTGCAGCTCTGGAAATGTTGCTTTTTGATTGATTGATTTGACTGAAATTTTGGGCACTTCTTTTTCGGCTGTACATTAATAACATTGTTGATATTTAATTGTATACTTTGTCATGTGGTCTATCCAGGCTTCTAGATACTTTAAATTTCAGTTTTACCACATATTTAGAAGTGTCCGGATGCCATAATTCAAAAGAATGAGGGAATTGTATACTAGTAGCTACATTGACACCATTGGTCACATGTATGGTGATCTATCATTATTTCCAGATTAGCCAGTGAAACTAATTATGTTCAGAAGTTCTTTTTTAGCCTTAAACTTATGAAATGCTTAAAATATTATCTGTTGTGAATATAGTACCCTTCATGTTGACCTTAATATGCCCTTTATTGTAGGGCTGGGTATGGATCTGAAAGTGAAGCTGATGAAGAAGCTGCAACTGTTAGCCTTGTAAATGATCTTGGTAGAGTCAATCGTGCATCTACAAAAAGTGCTGTCAAACTTCAAGAGATTGGACCAAGAATGACTCTTGAGCTTATCAAAATCGAGGATGGAATGTGTTCCGGTCAAGTGCTTTTCAGTAGTAGTGGTACGTGCATCTTGAATCATGTTWTTTCTCCCCCGCCCCCCAATGTTGTTAACGAAGTAATTATGTTCAAGATCTTTTGAYCGTTTTAGTGATTGAACCACACAGCTGTTATTGTACTAAATGCTTCAGCTTCATGTGRGCTGAGGTGTCTTTCGGCTTCTTTTGTGTTTTTGCTTGTGACATAAGGTTGACTCTTATATTGCTCTATGAATGAAAGTATGGAAGTATACAACTTACAAAGCATGGAGACTTACCTCGGCATATACAAGTTGTGTATGATTGATGCTCTGAACTAATATGCTTGTGCTTAATTAGTTTGTTCATTTGAAATTCATCCAGCTCATGATGAGGCAACAACTCCCCCAGCTCCTCCCCATTTTGCAATATCGCACTGAAGTTTTTTTTTCTTGTTGTGTTGTAATATCCTGTATCAATTATCTTGTCGAGTTTTAAATGTCCCAATCATTTTCTAGAATTCAGACAGTACCCTTGAGACTGGGCCCCTTTTTTTTTTAACTTCTTAGAGATGGGCTTATCATCTGTTGTGTTAGTCCTAAAGTAAGTTTGCTTCTTGTGTTTCTTTTGTGAGAACTGAGCTGAATAGTGGCACAATTTGTAGAGGGAACCTGATATAAGAAAACATGGGTCTGTTTACCTTTCAATTTTTCATATTATTTGTAGCAAGTCCCAAGGAAGATCAGGTGATCTTCCTTAGACAAACTTTCCGTGGAAGCTGAACAGTGGCACAATTTGTTGAGGGAACCTCCACCAGTCCACCTCATATTATATGAAAAACTTTCCTCACTGAGGAAATAGAGCTCACTACTCTATGAGCATTATTAATATCCTTAGAGGAGACTGCTGCTTACGTCCTACGTTGACATGGAAGCATGTATTGAAATAAGTTTATCTGCTTGAGTTATATAGTAGCTTCTGCATTAGTCTACTACTGCTATGCCACTTCCCAGTGTCAGAATTCTTGAGATGTTAGGCCATGCAGGAGGTATGCTATAAAATCTTCTAATACTGTGAACCACTCTCCTAAGTAAAATGGGACTCTAAACTTGCTCTGCCCTTTTCATGGTTATTTTTTCATCAGGATCTCAGTACCTGAACTCTGATAGCATTGTATACGTGTATGTTAAATTTGACCTTTTGTATGAGAAAATATTGCATATATGATGAAATTAACTGCAACAGAACATGTAGTTTAATGTCTATCTTTTTCTTTCTTTTCATTATTGGACTTGCTGCCTTGCTAGGCTTGTATTATGCAACCTTTATGACTTCAAGCTTAGCGTCTTACCATTTTTCTCTATGCTTTGTCTAAATAGGATTTAGTGGTGACAAGTCTCAAAAGGAGTCTAGTGACGATGATGGAGAAGAAGAAGACGGAGAAGAAGAGGAGGAAGAAGAAGAAGATGATGATGATGAATAGTTCGCTGGTAACTTGAGAAACGAACATTCTAGATATCATTACTGAGTTGCAGGGGGGGGGTCTCTTGTACCTGAACTTCAAGTCAAGAACGGAACAACTCTTTTATGTAGGGAAAAGTAGTGAATAGGACAGTATAATTTGCTGTTTGCAGAAATTTGTGGTTACCTATTGCCTTTTTTTGCAGCTACTGTGTCATAGGAATATTAGAATATAGGATTATAGGAACCGTAAGAACATGTGAGCTTTTAAATTTATCAACTCTTGGTTTTGTAGTGTATTTGTTAAGTTGAATGATGCACAATTTTGAATGAATTTTTTCTTGATTCTCTCTCCCAAAACTCAAAAACTCTTAAATATCTGTACCTATTTTTCGGCTTAAATTTTGTTCCGCTCCATTTCCAATTTAATTGACAGAGTATCAAAATGACACTCCTCCAATCTAATTTACTAGTTAAATTTTCTTTATTCTTATATGTCTATTTTAAAATTGTGGAGCTTGTGATTTTTTTTTCCAACTTGACCTGTMGTTTTTGTCAATTTTTTTTAACCTTTAAATTATCACAAAAATCTTATCAACTAACATTATCATCTCTATTATACAAAGGACMTCAATGACGTTCCCTCTAAAATTACTACATTACCTTCTTACATATAAAAAATAAGCCAAACAACAACAAAAAAACATTCCTAACACATCCAATCAATTCAAATCAATATACGGAGTACCACAATTAAGTTAATAAGTCAATTAATTATATTTATTAATCACTATAAATCAATTAATTATAAATTGAAAGTAATAAAAAATTACTATACAAAAATTCAATCAATAACTATAATTAATCATGACACTAAATTATTTAGATTTTATTTTARAATTGCACACTCTGTAAAAGTTTAAGAACATCAGAATATCAAGTTCGAATGCATCATATTACTAWATTACGTATCATCTTCCTTAACACTGTGCTCAACAATTCACAACCATCATATTCATCCATTTTCACCTTCCCAAGAAGAACCTTTCCCCAAGATACTCCATCTTCAACCTTCCACTTGTAATGCATCAACCAAAAGGCCATCACCAAGCTTCTCCTCCATTCATTCAACCARCCAAGCTACCCAATAATCATTGGAGTTTTAATTAAATTAATCCCTTAATTCATCGATAAATACTGCCTAATTTCTTCTAAATTCTTCACTTCAATTCATTAAATTTWATTATATTTCATTAGCTTAATTTCCCATCAAAAATCCCAAATTTCAACTCTTGTTTTTTTTCCTTCTTTCCTTCGTCCTCTCTGCCCATGCTCAACATTTCACCACCACCATCATAATCCATTTTCACTTTCCCAAGAAGAACCTTTCCCCAAGCAACTCCATTTTAAACCTTCCACTTGTAACGTATCAACCCAAACACAATCACAAAGCTTCTCATCCATCCATTCAACCTAACAAGCTACCCAATAATCAATGGAGTTTTAATCAAATTAATCTCTTAATTCATCTATAAATCGTGTCTAATTTCTTCTGAATTCTTCACTTCAATTTATTCCAATCTGAATTACTTTTCATTAGCTTAATTTCCCATCAAAAATTTCAAATTACATTTCTTTTTTTCCTCCTTTTCTTCTTCCTCTTTGCCCACGATCAACATTTCACCTTCATAATCATCATTGTCGTCATCATCATCCATTCATTTTTCACCTTTCCAAAAAGAACCTTTCCTCAAAAAGCTCCATCTGCAACCTTCCACCTGTAATGCATCAATCCAGCAATCATCCACAAACTTCTCCTCCATTCTTCAACCACACAAGCTACCCAATAATCAATGGAGTTTTAATTAACTTAATCCCTTAATTCATCTATAAATAGTTCTTGTTTTCTTCTAAATTCTTCACATTAATTCATCCCAATTCCAATTACATTTCATTAGCTTAATTTCCCATCAAAAATCCCAAATTTCATTTCATTTTTTCTTCTTCTTTTCTTCTTCCTCTCGGCCCATACTCAACATTCCACCATCACCATCATCATCATAATCATCCATTTTCACCTTCTTAAGAGAGAACTTTTCCCCAAGACACTCCATCTTCTACTTTCCACTACTTGTAATGCATCAACCCAAACACCATCACCAAGCTTCCCCTCCATTCATTCAACCATCCAAGCCACCCAATCATCAATATAATGGAATTTTATTTAAATTAATCCCTTAATTCATCTGTAAATAGTGCCTAATTTCTTCTGAAATCTTCTTTCAAATTCATTCCAATCTCAATTACATTTCTTTACCTTAATTTACCATCAAAATTTTCAAATTCATTTCCTTTTTTTCCTTCTTCATCTCTGCCCATGCTCAACATTTCACCATCATCATCATCATCATCCATTTTCACCTTTCCAAGAAGAACTTTTTCCCAAGAACCTATATCATAAACCTTCTACCTGTAATGCATACCCCCAAACACCATCACCAAGCTTCTCCGTCATTCATTCAACCACCCAAGATACCATAATTAAAGTAATCCCTTAATTCATCAATTAATAGTGCCTAATTTCCTCTGAATTTTTTACTCCAATTCATTTCAATCTCAATTACATTTCATTACTTTGTTTTCCCATAAAAAAATCCTAAATTTCATTTTTTTTCCTTCTTTTCTTATTACTCTATGCCCATGCTCAACATATCACCACCACCATCATCATCCAATTTCACCTTTCCAAGAAAAACCTTTCTCCAAGCAACTCTCTTCAACCTTCCACTTGTAATGCATCAACCCAAACACCATCACCAAGCTTCTCCTCTAATCATTCAACCACCCAAGCTACCTAATCAACAATGAAGTTTTAATTAAATTAATACCTTAATTCATCTAAAACTAGTGCCTAAATTCTTCTGAATTCTTAACTCCTATTTTATTCCAATCTCAATTATAATTCATTAGCTTATTAATTTTCRATCAAAAATCCAAAATTACATTTCTTTTCTTTTTCTTCTCTGCTAATGCTCAACATTTCAACATCATCATTATTCATTTTCACTTTTCCAAAAAGATCATTTCCCTAATAAACTCCATTTTCAACCTTCCACCTGTAAAACATCAACCCAAACACAATCTCCAAGCTTCTCCTCCATTTATTCAACCACCCAAGTTACCCAATAATCAAAGGACTTTTAATTTTAATCTCTTAATTCATCTATAAATAGCTCTTAATTTCATTAGAATTCTTTACTCCGATTCATTCTAATCTCGATTACATTTCATTAGCTTGATTTCCCATCAAAAATCCCAAATTCCATTTCTTTTTTCTTCTTCTTTTCCTCTTCTTCTTTGTCCAGACTCAAAATTTTACCATTATTATTATTATTATTATTATTATTATTATTATTATTATTATTATTATTATTATCATCATCATCATCATCATCATCATCATCATCATCATCATCATCATCATCATCATCATCATCATCATCATCATNATCATCATCATCATCATCATCATCATCATCATCATCATCATCATCATCATCATCATCATCATCATCATCATCATTCATTTTCACCTTCCCAAAAAGAACATTTCCTCATGTAACTCCATCTTAAATACCATTAACAAGCTTCTCCTCCAATCATTTAACCACACACGTTACCCAATAATCAATGGAGTTCTAATTAATTTAATCCCTTAATTCGTCTATAAATAAAGGGAAAATTTGATTCTAATAATCCGAACTTTTACCCATCCGCCCATAATAATCTCTACTCAAAATATTCCCATAATAATCCTAACTTAACACCCCATCTTCTTCTAACATACCCACCATTATATTGACTTGCTAACATCCTGTTGTCACATGTTACCTTTTCCCCCTTCCTTTCCCTAACAACCACCACCATGCCACAAGCCACAACCACACCGCATGCCCACAACCACCTTTATCACCACACAAACCATCCCCACCAACCGTCGAAACACCACCACCGATAAACAAAACACTACCCCACCCTCAAAATTCCCAAAGTCGCACCCCTCCACCTTCGCTAGAAAACACCCACGCACCATCGCACGCACCCACGCACCCACGCACCCAGACCACCTCTCGGTCAATCACCATATCCAACTCCACCTGGTCAGACCACCTCACATGCACCACCGTGCACACACCCACGCACCCAGACCACCTCCCTCCCACCGATTCAAACCCCCCTAAATCGAGCAGCCAATCACCAAACCCAAATTCAAATCGAAACACCCAAACCGTCGTTTCCCGCCCACCAACCCAAAACTCACACTCTCCCTAATTCAAACCTACCCTAATTCGAACCTATTCCCTCCCTAATTAGAACCCAACAACCCAGAAATCAATTCAAATCAGATTTCGAAAATTGATTGTATTTGTGGGGTTGTAGCGGTGGCGTTAATTATATGGTTGTGTTTATGGGGGAGGGGTGTGCGACGGTGGAAATTGGTGGGGGTCAGATGGTGGTGAGTGGTGTCGTCGTGGGTTATGGGTGGGGAGAGTAGTGGTGAGTGGGGGTGGGAGGTGGTGGGATTGATTGTCGGTAAGGAGAAAGAAAGTGAGTGAGGGTGGGTGGGTTAGTAGTAACCTGAATAACAGGTTATAGGTAAACGYGTATGTTAGAAGAAGATGGGGTGATCAGTTATGATTATTTTGGGAGGATGGGTAAAAGTTCAGATTATTAGAATCAATTTTTCTTAAATAATGTCTAATTTCTTCAGAATTCTTCACTTTAATTAATTCGAATCTCAATTAAATTTCATCAGCTTAATTTCCGAACAAAAATCCCAAATTACATTTATGTTATTCTTTCTTTAATTTTCTTCTTCCTCTCTGCCAATGCTCAACATTTCAACATCATCATCGTCATCTATTTTCATCTCCCATGAAGAACCTTTCCTCAAGACACTCCATCTTCAATCTTCCTCCTGTAATGCATCAACCCAAACACCACCACCAAGCTTCCCCTCCATTCATTCAACCACCCAAGCTACCTAATTATCAATAGAGTTTTAATTAAATCAATCATTTAATTTATCTAGAGATAGTTCCTAATTTCTTCAGCATTCTTCTCTCCAATTCATTTCAATCTCAATTATATTCCATTAGCTTAATTTCTCATCAAAATTCCAAAATTCATTTTCTTTTTTTCCTTCTTTTTTTCCTCCTCTCTGCCCATGCTCAACATTTCACCATCATCATCATCATCATCCATTTTCACCTTCCAATGAAGAACATTTTTTTAAGCAACTCCATCATCAACCTTCCARGTGTAATGCATTAACCTAAACACCATCACCTAGCTTCTCCTCCATTAATTCAACTACCCGAGCTACCCAAGCATAAATGGTGTTTTAATTAAATTAATCCCTTAATTCATCTATAAATAGTGCCTAATTTCTTCTGAATTCTTCACTTCAATTCAATTAAATCTCAGTTTCATTATATTAACTTAATTTCCGATCAAAAATCCCAAATTTCATTTCTTTTTTTCCTTCTTTTCTTCTTCCTCTCTGCTCATGCTCAACATTTCACCATCATCATTGTCGTCATCTATTTTCATCCCCCAAGAAAAACCTTTCCCCTAAGCTACTCAATCTTCAACCTTCCACCTGTAATGAATCAACCCAAACACCATCACCAAGCTTCCCCTCCATTCATTCAACCACCCAAGCTACCCAATAATCAATGTAGTTTTAATTAAATTAATCCCTTAATTCATCTATAAATAGTGTTTAATTTCTTAATAATTCTTTTCTTCAAGTCATTCCAATCTCAATTACATTTCATTAGCTTAATTTCCCAACAAAAATCCCAAATTTATTTTATTTTTTCCTTCTTTTCTTCTTCTTCTCTACCCATGCTCAACATTTCACCATCATCATCATCCATTTTCACCTTTCCAAGAAGAACGTTTCCCAAGGAACTCCATCTTAAACCTTCCACCTATAATGCATCACACCAAACCCCATCATCAAGCTTCTACTCCATTTATTCAACCACCCAAGTTACCCAATTGTCATTGGAGTTTTCATTCAATTAATCCCTTAATTCACCTATAAATAGTGTCTAATTTCTTTTCAATTCTTCACTTCAATTCATTTCAATCTCAGTTACATTACATTACATTAGTTTTATTTCCCATAAAAAATCTCAAATTCCTTTTTTTCCATTCTTTTCTTGCTTTCTCTCTTCCCATGTTCAACATTTCACCACCACCACCACCACCACCACCACCACCACCATCATCTATTTACACCTTCCCAAGAAGAATATTTTCATAAGCAACTCCATCAACAACCTTCTACCTGTAATGCATTAACCCAAACATCATTACAAAGCTTCTCCTCTATTCATTTAACCACCCAAGCTAATCAATAATCAATGGAGTTTTAATTAAATTAATCCCTGAATTCATCTATAAATAGTGCCTAACTTCTTCTTAATTCTTCACTCCAATTCTTTCCAATCTTAATTACATTTCGTTAACTTAATTTCACATCAAAAATCTTAAATTCAATTTCATTTTTTACTTCTTTTCTTCTTCCTTTTGTCTCATGCTATATATTTCACTATCATAATCCATTTTCTCTTTCCCTAAAAGAACCATTCCCCAAGCTACTCCATCTTCAACCTTCCACCTGTAGTGCATCAACCCCAACACAATCKCCAAGCTTCCCCACCATTCATTCAACCACCCAAGTTACCCAATCATCAATGGAATTTTCATTAAATTACCCCTTTAATTCGTCTATAAATAGTGCCTAATTTCTTCTAAATTATTCTCTCTAATTCATTCCAATCTCAATTACATTTTATTAGCTTAATTTTTCATCAAAATTCCCAAATTCATTTTCTTTTTTTCCTTCTTTTCTTCTRCCTCTCTGCCCATGCTAAACATTTTACTATCATCGTCATCATCATCATCATCCATTTTCACCATCCCATGAAGAACATATTTTACCAAGCAACTCCATCTTCAACCTTCGACGTGTAATCATTAAGCCAAACATCATCCCCAAACTTCTCCATCATTAATTCAACTACCCGAGCTACCGAAGCATCAATAGAGTTTTAATTAAATTAATCAATTAATTCATCTATAAATAATGCCTAATTTCTTCCGAATTCTTCACTTCAATTCACTTCAATCTCAATTACATTACATTAGCTTAATTTCCTATCAAAAATCCCAAATTTCATTTCTTTTTTTCCTTCTTTTCTTCTTCCTCTCTGCTAATGCTCAACATTTCACCATCATCATCATCGTCATTTATTTTCATCCCCCAAGAAGAACCTTTCCCCAAGCTACTCAACCTTCCACCTGTAATGGATCAACCCAAACACCATCACCAAGCTTCCCCTCCATCATTCAACCACCCAAGCTACCCAATCATCAATGGAGTTTTTCATTAAATTAATCCCTTAATTCATCTAAAAATAGTGCCTAATCTATAACTAGTCTATAAAAACAAACCCTTAAATGCTTAGGTTTCATCCCCTAATTCAACCTCTCCACTCATTCACTTGGTTTGTGCTTTTGACACCTGTCAATGAATGTATTAATTTGTTTTAATTGAATTTGTTACATGAGTCTTTTGATATACCCATCAAATAGAAATCGTTGATCTTCTATTTGCAACCTTTGGTATTCTCTGTCTTCTATTCTACCCATTCATATTCTTTCAATTATATATATGACTATACTATGTATTGTCTTCCCTTTTCTATTTAAATCTCAAAATATTTCTATGCCAAAATTCGGTAAGTTCTTTTTCCTATTTTTTACAATGTACAATTTCAAATTTTCTAAATTACTCTAGTATTCATTGATGTTTGATTTATATGACTACTAATCAATTATTTTATGTTGATACATTTTGTTTGTTTTATATGGTTACTAATTAATCAATAAATCGATTAATGTTGTCAAGAATTTTAACTAAATGTAGCTACAATTGTATTTTTTTAGAGTCGTATGACCTTTCAATGGGAGTCTTCAATGAGGGTTAGAAGCCTCTAACAAAGGATTCTAGCTCTTTTTTTTTTATTCGCAATTTAAGTAACAAACAACTTCATTGTATGAGTAAAAAAGGAAATTTGACAAACAAATATAAATAAATAAAAATCATCGTAAATCGAATAACTTCAATTTTATTCTCATCGTGAGAGATTCTTCTGGTGATTACACCATGAGAACATGACAAGCATGTGGTCCCTTTGCAAAATTTTACTCTTCAAGAACATGGATAAGTTACCATACACTGCCTGGTTCTCTAGATCAGGACTGGTTTGTAAGCAAAAAGAGAAATAGGACCCTATTAGAGTGAGTGTAAGAAAAGTTGTTATGCTTATACTTGTATTATACAGTATCGTTGTACAATACCGCTCTAACAAACTCTAACAAACCTTCTCTTACTTCCTAATGCATTCTGTTAACAACGACCTTGTATTGTAGTTTGATAATATATGGACTGTGATTAGCCATTTTGGTAATCTATGGAATCTAGTTTAATCAAAATACGCATTTCTATTCTCTCAAATTTCCCTCTCATCTCTGTCTTATCATCTTTCATGGTATCAGATTTCCAAGTCTGTTTCTGATTGACTTCCGTCCATAACGAAGCTTCATCTGGCTTCGTTTTCCATGTTTCTTCTTTTCTATTGCTCATTTTCTCTGTTTTCATTCACAATGTCGCTCATCTTCTTCTGATAGATGATTCATCCCTTCTTCCGACGGATGATCTTACTTCGCATTACAAGGATCCGTATTTTCTCACTACATGCTGATGAACACAGCTTCTTCTATCTTCACTGTGTATTCAATGGTGATGTGGAATTACAGCATGGAGCAGATCCACCATGCGATTTATGGCTCTGTTTCTGCAAACAAGCTTTTGCTTCTGCTTCGTCTATGAGTTTTCCTCGACCTTCTTTCACAGCTAAGAATATCACAACGTGAGGATCGATATCGATATATGTTATTTACCTTGCGATGCTCTATCTCGATGGATAAAATCCATCGCTGAAAGTTCGTGTTTTCATTGATACGGCTTTCAGCTTTGAATGAAATCAAAGAGAGGGTGATGGTCAATCTTCTGTGCCTCAATGATTTGATTGTTACACAGAATGTGTTCTCTGTGAGCAAATGATTCTTCTGTCAGCTGACTACTACTGCAAGAAGAAGTAATTGGTGGGAATGAAAACATCTTTGGGAAGGTATTCCTGATGTTCATGGGGTGTTATGGTTATGTTCTTGTGGAATTTGTGCAAAAAATTGTTGATGACTGAAATCGGATGAAGCTTATTCAGTTTACTTGCATGGAATCAACAAGGCTTGATGTCAGTCTAAGGATAAATTTGAGTTCTGAATCCTTTGCAAATATCAACCAAAGCTTTCAAATCTAGTTTCAGCAGTTGAGAGATCTAGGTTACAAAATTCTTATGAACAATCAGATTGAAGGTTAATGCTCTTGCAGTTAATATCTGGTTTTAAGTAGAATGGATTCTAAAAGCTTCTAACATATGATAACAATGTGACATTATAAGGCAAAGGTCCACAATGAGCAGGCTTTCAAAGTTGATTGCGCGTATCCTGAATGGTACAACTTCAAGAAGGGAAAAGGCTACTTCTACTAAGATCAATGTAATGCTGCTGCTTCTCAAACTTCTTGGAGCTTCTGTATTCTTAGGCAAGGCTCCATGCATCATGTCCACTTCTGATTCCTTTCCGTCAGGTGTTTCTGCGTTTTGATCCTACTGTTGGTTTCGGCAACTATTGCAAGGAATGAGTCAAATCAATGCAACAATATCACTACTCTCTTCTGATCCTTTAACTGCAAATTATGCTTAAACAGTAAAATTGATGCAGGGTATGATCTTGCTTCTAATGCAGATTCTTTTTCTCTTCACAATTTGTGGTTCCTGGATCATTGATTCAGGTTCTTCATCATCATATGTCTATAATCTTGCTCTTTTTGACAAAATTTCACACATTATCTCATCCTATTCCTGTTATTTTGCCTGATGGTTAAGTGTTCAAAACTGTTACACAGCTAGGAACATTATTTTGATGAGGATGTGAGTCTTGTCTAATGTTTATGTATAACCTGATTTCAGACATAAATTTGCTCTCTCATTGGCAAATTATTAGACAATAATCATTTGTTTGCCAATTTCACTACATGCTTAATTGCTTGTTTCAGACCTTACAACTCAAGGCTATTAAACTTTTGCAGAAGAATTGCAGGCTTATATCATTTCATATTCTCATCTAGTTTCAGGAATTAATAGTAATTCTTTTTCAGTATCCAATTTCTTCATGACTTCTGTTATAGGCGATTGTCTGATCAGGCTCATGTAAGTTTCATTCCTTAGCTTGAGATATCATTCATGCCAGATCAGGACATATTTCTTTAACCAAATTGCACATTTGATCCTGTTTGCAGGTGTTTGAATAAGATGCATGATTTCATGTTTTGCTGCCATACTTGGCCAAAGCTTCATAATCTTCCTATTACTCTTTCTTGATTCTCAATGCTCAATCCTCTTTTGATTCTTGTCATATTATTTGTGGGAAACCCTATCAGCCTACTACCCTCTGGTGCAGTTATTTCTATTTGACCATATAGATGACATCAAGAACCAACGCTGGACACATCTACTGCAGATAAGGAACAAGTTCCATTTATCAAAGCCTTTCTTTGCTTATCCAAGACATCAGATGAATAGCCAAATTTAACGTTTGTGAGAAGTTTATAATGGCACTTGAATTCTTAAGAAGCTGCTTTGCATGTTTTCTACCTAATGGTTATATAACATTCAGAGGAGATATGCCTGGGCCTCAACAATGGTAGGGTACTGAACGAAAGGGCATAGGCAATCTATTGGGAGACTGTAGCGGCAAATAAGATTCTCTGGTTTGCCTATTAAGTTCTGGGGTGCTGGCCTCGTCCTTCTGCCTACTTAATCTACATAAATCTCATGCCATCTTCTTGTCAATGTAAGTCTCCTTATGAAATATTGATGATGAAAAGCTCTATACAGTCATTTGAGAGTTTATTGCGTTGCCTTTGTTATGCTGCTGCTAATTCTAGTGATATGGTTCGCTCAAGCAAAGCAATGTGTGTTGCTTGGATATCCTTTTGCACAAAAAGGAATATAAACTCTTGATCTAGGTCTCATCAAATTTGTTAAGCAGGATGTTATTTTTGAGGAAAACATATTTCCTTTTAAGACATCTAAAATCAATATTCCTATACCACCAAAATTCACTTTGCTTTCTTATATGCCATACCTCTATCTTGATCTTATTGATCAACCAAATATTCCGCCTTTTCTCTGCAGACCCTTCAGACATTCTGCGTCTTCCAACCCATTTTTACATTCCTTCTCCTTCTCCTTCCTTTTCGCATTTCAAAAACAATAATACTTACCAATTCTTCACCTTCTTCTATAACATTCTTTCCTCTTGGAGGATACCTCTATTCTTCTTCCTGATATTCGTTTTACCTTTTCCTGATTCCTCATTCCTGTACCTTCTTACTACCAAGTTCATGCCTCCTATGAAAATCCACAAGGATGTCCAAGCTTCCTTCAAGTTTGATATTTTGGTCTCTCATACTATCTGAAACCTTATTCTAAACCTCACAAGATCTTACGGTTCTGCTCCTTCAACTGGTTATTTACTGAACCTTAGATTTAGCTTTCCACACTCAATCATATTTGAAAGCTATCCAGATTATGTTGTTTCTTCATGAGCCTACATGTATTTACAATAAGCTAAGGTTGGATCCTAGATGGGTTGATGGCAATGAATCCTGATTGCAGGCTCTTGGAATAATCAACATGGGTGTATTTGACTCTCGTCTACCTGTTGCTTGTAAACAACCTATTGTTGTAAATGGGATCGCTGTATAAGTCAAAGTATTAATTCGGTAGATGGATCTGTTGAAAGAGTGTAGGCGAGGTTAGTAGCCAGAGAGACAAGGAAAAATTTTGAAGGGAAGATTTCAAGGCAAACCATTTAGTCCTGTTGCAAAGTTCACTCTTCAGAGCTTCTTCTTGCTCATTGCTGCTAACAATAATTGGGTTCTAGAACGGTGGTATCAATAATGCTTTTTTTGCATTGTTTTTATGTGAAATTTATATGCAGCCTCCTTAGTATTCCAGCTAGCTGCCAGGTCAGTATTGTAAATGAGAAACTGATCTCTATATGGCTTAATGCAGGCTTCTAGACAATGAGAATTTGACAGTGGAGAATTTCTCATCATACCTTGCGTTTTTCAATCTAACAAGGAGTTCTCAAGGTTTACCCAAAGATCTTTTGGTTCTGATTTCACTGTGATAGTGGCAGTTATGTTGATATTTTTTGAGTGCTGACTCAATAAAGTTTCTCAGTTGATCAAGTAAAAACAAGCTCTACATGCTTCTAGATTCGACTTATAGGATATTGGACGTCTAAAATTCTTTTGCATGTGAGGTCATAGGATGCTCAGGTGTATTCTTAATCAAGAGAAGACATCTTGGATTTTATTACAAGATCACAAGATGGAAATTCCAAAATATGCTCATTTTCCTCTTCCTAAGCGGTCTCAACTCAGGCATCATTGGATGTCTGAAACTTGCTGATCCAGGTTTACAGAAGGCTAGTGGCCAAACTTTACCTTACATATGACTAGACCTGATATTAGCTATGCGTCAGCAACTTTAGCCAGTTTTCAAGTGATCCCAGAGCTCTCATTTATTCAGCTGCTTTGCATGTTTTGAATACCTCAGGTAACTATCAACAAAGGTGTTTTACTAGTGCTAAATCCTCATGCATTTAACTGCATACAGTGATGAGACTGGGCACTTGTGCCTTTTCGGATGTCGCTTACCTGGTTATTTCATTTTCTTTGGGTGATTCTTTGATTTCATGGAAAACCTAGAAGCATAAGGTTACTTCTAAGAGATTCACTGAAGCAGAATTACAGGAGCATGAGTCAACAATATGCTGAAATTTTATGGCTTGATGGTGTTGTTAGCAGACTACAGAAGTGTTGTTCCTAAACCTATCACCTGTGTTTTGGACAACAAATCTGCCATATTTGCTGATGAATTGAAGGTTTCTTGAGAGAACAAAGCATCTCAAGCTTGATGTGTCAATTATCATGGGTCATGTGGTCCCGCCCTTGTTCTTGACCACATATCAACACTACTGCTCGATTGGCAGACCATTTCATGGACTAAGACCTTCTTGGATGCAGCACAGCGATGAACATCCTAAGTTCCAAGATTGGATTTGTTTCTTCTCTCCCGAAGTCCTCGTAACGTGGGGTCATGCTTACTGTTAATACATGTATCTTGTTACAATCAACCCTACCAAGACATCTAACAACCTTCTCTTACCCTATGCTTCTGTGACAACTATCCTTGTTTGTAGTTTGTATATAAGCTGTGATAGCCATTTTGTAATTATGGAATCATGATATCAAGATTTGCTGATCTCTCTCAATTGCCTCTCATTTTCTCTTCTATCACATCTTATCAAGTATGCAGAACAATACCGCACTTCCACACATCTTTCGTGGATTGAAGCTCTCAAACGGCACAGCGTGGCGATATTGAACCAGGTTTCCTTCTAAGGCTGTCTCATAGAACCTTTGAGTTGTTCAAAGATGGAAACCAGAGTTTTGTCACGTCGTCATGCGCACTTTGGATGCCCATGTGAAGTAAGAGCTTCAACCGACAAGAAAAGAAGCTTAGACCAAGGATATAGTGGTATTTATTTTTATCCTCTCACAACACTGGACACTTGTGAAGTCAAGAAAATGCAAAGTTGCTTGGAAAATGACTTAGTTACGTTAGGAGGATCAATATCTGGGACAATTGTTCCTGAAAGAGATCATGTGGAATTCCTTCCTCTAATATCAAGTGATAAGTATGAGTGTTGTTCGCGTCCTCCTCAAGTCTCAAACAGCTGTTAACAACCAATAGTTAGATGACATTCCATAAAATAATGTAGTGATAATTTAATCGGATAGTAACAATCAAATGAGAAACATTTAGATGAGCAACATACTTTCCCCCAGATTTTCCCTTTCTTAGAGGTGAGAGGGTTCTGTTAGACGTGAGAAAGATTAGCCTTGCTAGATGATTTGAAACTCATATAATGATTCAATACAGTTTCACTACCATAAATTAAAAAGATCAAATTTTGTGCACAACTATCTTTCTAATGGCCGTCAACATTTGTATTTTAGATAGTCATAAGATTTGTATATACCGTGCTTCCGAGAATTTAGAGACAGGTATTGAAGTCGGTCTCTAAATAGGGACGAATCTTTGTATCTCCTCTCTGAAATTAGGAGCGGAATTTTTGGATCCGTCTCTAAAGTTAGGGACGGATTCAAAAATCCGTCCCTAAATAGATTTTTTTTGCATCTTTCTACGTAAGCTATTTATATCTAAACATTCAGGCTAATTGGGACGTCAATTTTAGAAAAATCCGTCCCTAATTAGGAGGATTTTAAGAAATTACCGTCCTCAATTATCTTAGGGCAAGATTTCTATTAATAATTCCGTACTCCAAAAATTTGCTTTTTTTTTGTGCCAATTTTCTCTGCAAGCATTAATAAGTTAAAGACACGAGGGAAAGTTGGAATAAAAATCCGGTGCCCTAAATTTCCTTATTTCTGCAAAATTGCGCTTAACCTATCAGCAACATTATAAATGTAGGCAGGATTAAAAACGTGGCCGCTAAGTGTTGGCGCTATCTGCAAGTCTTTGTTTTGTAATGTGGTGATAATGCATGAAAGATGAATGTTCTATGACATTCTGTGATCTAGTCTAACAAAGTTTGGGATATCTTCGTTGAGTTTATCCGATGGTGTCAAAGCTATTGATTGTGAGAGGAGGTCTTTAAGACAAGAAAGACTGCAGCAAAATGTCGAAGAGACATAAGCAGAACTCACGTGCTTGCTCAAGGGGTTCACTCAAAAAGAAGGAACGATTACAACAGAGAGTTTCACCAGGGTCGAAAAGATTCACCAAAAACTCAAGAACATGGAGGATTGTGCTCTGAAAAGGTGGCATTTAGTTGTAAGCTAATAATCCATGATTACGAACTCAAACAACCTCGTCAATAGGTATATTGAAATTTCTTAAGTGATAACTTGATTGGTTTTGAAGAAAACATCATGGATCAATGCATATGTCACAAGGTTAAGAAACATCATGTAGTGCTTAGTTCTACTAGGAACTGACATAGCATATGCTGTTGGAGTATTGGGAATATTTAAGTGTAATCCAGGTCTTATCACCTGGAAGCTGCAAAGAAGTGTTTGAGATACTTCAGGACTAACGACTCAAGCATATGTACAAACGAGCTGATAGTCTTGAAGTGGTTGGCTATTCTGACGTCCGATGTATTATATGGGGTTGCATTGACTTACGAAAATCACATCTTGGAAGAAGTGCCAAAACAACCTTGGATTCTACTTAACTAAAGGGCCCAATTAAGAATTCAAAGGGGACATGTGGAGAGGATGGGACTTGGTTCCCACTATCTAATCTTTCTCAATATCACAACACCATCAAAGTGTAAGTAAAGGTTCAGCACCAAGCTTAATTTTTCGGTTTCGGTTTCGTCACAGGATTTGGAAAATCCCTCTTCTTGTTCTAACTGTGAACATTGCCATGCCGGAGGTATGATATTACGCTTCTTCTCTGTATGTGTGTAGAAGTTGAGAATATGTAATCTAATTATGCTAATCAAACAAGAGAAGCTGCTGATGAGGTTTGGCTCTGATGCATTTATAGGTTGGAAGGTTTAAGATGGAGTCGCTTGGGTAATGTTCTTCTTAGGAAGTGAAAGAGGCAGAGATGATGATGGTGAAATGTTGAACATGGTGGGTAAACAGGAAGAAAAAAGAAGGGAAAAAATAAAATAATTTCAGATATTTGATGGCAATAAACAATAAATGTGATTGAGATTGGAATAATTGGAGAGAAAAATTATTATGAAACTAGTTTTCTTGCTTGTGCAATGCACGATTATAGTTTTATAAGTTATTTGTATTTTTATGTTTATTTTGTTACATATAATGTTTAAATAAGACACCCATTAAACATATGATATATAGTGTGTTTTACCAATATTCAAAACCATTAGCAATATATATATATATATATGTTTATATATATTAATATATATAATATATATATATATATATATATATATTTATATATATATATTATATTATATATATATATATAAATATAATAATATATATATGTACGAGTCAGATCCAATGAAAATCACATGTTATACTGGAAAACGTGAAAACCAAAATAAATAGTACATTTACATTTTAAGCTACATACAAGCAGTAAAAGGTACACAAGACTTTCAGCTACGTTGATGAACATACACGGAACCCCTGTTTAAACTTTCAATATACCCCAAATTAAATACAAGTATTATACATAATTAAATCGTGATCGTCCATCTCCAAATCCTAACGGTCAAGATTAAAAGTTTTTGTTTTCACCTAAGATTTGGTTTTCACATGATCTTTCTATATGTATGTATGTATTTATGTATGTATGTATTATGTACTGTATGTAGTATGTATGTTATGTATGTATATATATATATATCATTATAATAAGTATATATATATATTATATTTATATTATATATATATATATATATATATTATATATATATATATAGTATATATATATATATATAGTCACACAC
>SNQN01005885.1:0-38619 GCA_008642245.1 Bassia scoparia
AAAATGTATTATAAACCTATTTGTATAATAATTTTGAACTTAATAATAAAGATAAAAAGATGATTATAATTCATGCATTTTATAGGTTTATGAGCTAAGGAACCACCAAAACCAAAGCTGAGCTTCTAGAACCACTGAGTCTAACACTTTTATTAGTTTTATATATTGTTTATTTTATAATGTTGATAATAAATCTAGTGGTTTGGGAATGAAATTGGTGTGCTTATGACAAACAATTTGTAGAATAAAACATTTAAAAATAATAAATTTTTATTAATAATGCTAAAGTAGTAAAACTATCTTTAGAGGTAATTAATATGTAGTGTGTGAAAAAAAAATACTTTTAGAGCAACCACATATCCCTGTGACAAAACAAACCAATGTCTGTCAGATAACAACAAAGATATATGCATCCTTAAAAAGAAGCTTTCAGAAGAAACAACTTCATGTGATGCATAAAATTGCTTAGGGACAACCAACCATTCCCGTGATGCTAAAGTATCTAGAGGCAAGCACTATAGACTGTGCTAAAAAATTTTTTAGAGGCAACACATTCAAGTGATGCTAAAATGTACCTTAGAGGCAACCGCAACATACTTGTCGTTTAAAAGATATTTTTAGAGCAACCAACATCAAGTGATGCAAAATACTGTAACCGTTGAGGCACCCACTGCACACTTGCGCTAAAAACATATGTTTTAGGGCAACCTTTTATGTTGTGCTAAAAGAACTTTTTGAGGCAACCTTACTTGGTTGCCGTCGAAAAAAGTTGCTTCTAGATGTAGTTTTTTTTGCTAGTGCGACATTGCACGTGATATTGCCTTCCGATACTGCCACATTGATCCGAAGAATCCTTTGGAAACACCATTCATGCAGTCAACCAACATTGAACAACCACTCAACGTCTCACTATCCTCATGAGATAATAATGCACAATCCGAAATAAAATTGTCTGACCCATGATGATTATACACCAAACAAAATGATAGCCAAAAGGAAGCTTAAACTTGTTAGTGATGTAGGTTGAATCAAAGCAAACCATGTCCGAAAACTCCAAATAGCTTCCCGGCTCCTAGCATAACCGCACATGTCTTAGTCTATCAACCATCTACCCTCTCTTAATGAAAAAATCCTTGTTCACTCACGCATCCGCTTGAAAAAGTTAACCAAGCAGCAGCATCTCCTTCCCTCCATTCCATTCATTAATCTTCCTCTCTTCACAAACAACGTTTCAAGTCCGAAACATTGTAATCAAGATTCTCAACTCCATCCTTCTCAATTGCTAAGATTCGATATGTCAAGAACTCTTCCAATTCCAGCTGCTTTAATTAATCAGCGGCCCTCCGCTTCGATTAGTTTATTGCATTCTGCCTATACCCACTGAACATAGCGTGCTTCGGATGGAGTAGCGTGTATCCCCTATGCTTCAAGAACAATTCCTAAGCACCATAGGTCATTCTTATCATGCTAGAACGAAGCGAGACACCGGACAAAGCACTTCTTAGAAGACCTTGAAGCAACCTTCACACCGTCTCCCCAACCGAATGCAACTTCCACCTTCTTACCATTAAACCTCCTACGAGTGTCCTGTAGAGCCCCACATCACCAGCCTCAAAGTCAAAACTGACGCTTCTCACCAACACAGGCACCATTCATTGTCTCCTTGCAGATGCTTGTTGCTAACTATGCCAAACCCCTTGTTGCTAGCAAGCTTGAAATAACTATTCCACTGCCTCCCCAACGTACAAAGCTCATTTCCACGCAGGTGCTTCTACCACTCCAACCACACTTTTCACCAACGTTGTTTCAAAATCGGAGTGCAATAGCTTAATTTCCTCTGAATAAAAAATAGCTCATTGACGCAATCTACACTATCCAACTCATTATCTAAAACAGGCTCCTCTATGCAGACACATTCAATCAACAAACTAGCTACCACAACTTCACAACGTCAGACCTAACTTGCACAGGGAGTCGGTCACTATGAACCTAGATCAACAACCGAACAATTGTTACTAACATAGCAACAAAATAATTTATTCAGTCAATCCAAAACAACATCAACTTACACAACCACACCATTTTTCGGACAAATACCAGTTTGCAAAGTATAACAACAATATAACAATTCATAAAAAAAAACGACTTGAACACCCACAAACAAGCAGTACGATCAATAACAAGCATTATTATAAAAAACAAAAAAAAATATAGAACATTATGATTACATATTTCGACAATTATAGAACATTAACAATTTAAACAAAATATAAAACCACAGAATTCATAAAGTTTACCAATGCTGAATTAAACAAAACAAAAAAAACATTACGTCTGCAACAATTTGCTATAATAATAGTCCTCTTAACCAAATAACTGTATTATGAACAAAATTAAAACTTTCATTAACAATTGGCAAATCAGATACAGTTGTTTAAAACCAACTCACCTCAGCAATGGGAACCATCGCAATTCAAGTCAGGTCATCTCTAGCTCCGACGAGGCCACAACTTAATTTAGCTTAAAAGCTCGTTGCCGGAATTAGAAAATGGATTTAATTCTCAGCAGTTCACTTCATGTTTGAGTCGCCAAATTTATACAAGAATTCACTAATTCGCCGGATCAACACCATCTGCTCGAGTCGTCGCCAAAAAAACATAATCGGGCAGAGACAGCGCCGGGAAACTTAATACGCCGGCCACAGCTTGCGGTTATTTGGGATATGTCTGAATAACAAAAGAGAGGAATGTAGCAGCACTACCAAAAAAAACTCGTTTTAAGGGACGACAAAAATCCGTCCCATATAGGTCAAATCGTCGCTAAAGGTGAGTTCAGCGACGATTTAGGACGGATTCGTCCGCCCTAATCTTCATCCTTAAATCATTAGAAGCGCGGAAATAATGAAATCCGTCCCTAATCTAGGCGGATTGTAAAGTCCGTCCCTAATTAGCTACGAAATAAATCCGTCCCTAACTTTAGGGACGGAAAGAAAAATCCGTCCCATAACTTAGGACGGAATAAAAATCCGTCTCTAAATTTAGACGGATAATTACCAATCCGTCCCTAAATTTAGGGAGGATTCTTATTTCTCCGTCCTGAAATTTAGGGACGGAGTTGGATTTCCGTGCCCTAATAAAACAAAAAAAAAAATAGATTTTGAGTGATACTCTTAATCACTTCTTAACAGCCTTCCCTTCATCACCACTATAATAGCAATCGTCCGATGCCAGCTCTTGAGAGAATCGAACCATGGCCTCAAGTACCAACCAATGCCCATACCAAGCTACTCCAAATACCAGCTTGGTATATTTATTCAACGAATTTGTTTATATTACTGTAGAATTAGCTACGGATCTAAAATCGTCCCTAATTTAGCTACGGATTCTAAATCGTCACTAATTTAGGACGGATTTAGAATCCGTAGCTAAATTAGGGACGATTTTAGAATCCGTAGCAATTATGATTTTTTAATACGTTGTGTAATGGTTGAGGGAATTCAAATCGTTCCTAATTAGGGACTGATTTATGAAATCCGTCCCTAATATAGGGACGGATTCCATCCATAAGATGCGCGTTGCAAATCCGGTCAGTTTTATATTACGGGCCTCATTCGGACAACCGTAGAGAAAGTTATGGACAAAAACCGCAACCTGCACATTTAGGGACGAATTTTAATTTTCCGTCTCTAATTTAGCGGAGATTTTAATTTCCGTCCCTAATTAGAGACGGAAATTAAAATCCGTCTCTAATTTAGGCGGAAAATTAATCCGTCCTAAATTTCCTCTCTTTTTCCTCAAACGATATTATGAATTAGGGACGGATCTGAAATCCGTCCTATTTGCGACGGATTTAAAAATCCGTCCTAATTAGGACGATTCCAAATCGTTCCTAAATAGGGACGGATTTGAATCCGTCTCTAAACATCCGTCGGTAACGAGCTTTTTTGTAGTGCAGATTGAATGAAGCTCCACTCCACTATGGTCTCTCTCTTCTATTACGTGTTCCAACAACAAGCAAATTACCTTACCCACCAACATTTACCACCCAATACCAATTTCATTTAACTTATTTTAAAAAAAATAAATAATAAAATGTCGTGATTGTCCGACTTATCCATCATCGTGACGATTACACCTCCTCCCACAACACCACCATTCCCACTCCCTAACCACAACATCCCCTTCCCTACTCCACTTCCCTAACCACAACTACCATCATCAACAACCACCGAAAGCCGATGACCACCCAAAGCCAACCAAAGCAACCATCCGAAGCCCCCATCATCAACGTTCTTGTTGTACTTCTGGAATTTTTGGACTTCGAAGCCAACCGCGCCTGGCCTAGGCATTGGCACCATGGGCCAGGCGCCTGCCTAGGCGTCCACACCATTATGACGTCTAGGCCAGCGCCTGGCCCATGTGCCAACGCCTAGCCAGGCGGGTTGGCTTTTTTCGGACTCGAAAGCCAACCAACGCCTGCCTAGGCGTTGGACCATGGCCAGCGCCTGGCCTAGGTCCATACCATGTGTGGACGCCTAGGCCGGCGCCTGGTCCATGGTGGACGCCTAGGCCAGGCGCCTTGTCCATGGTGCTAACGTCTAGCCAGGCGTTGGTGGCTCTGTAAAAAAAAAAAAAAAGAAGGTGTTGTCATGGTTAAAGTGTGGGTTTGTGTGTCATGGGATGGGTGTTGTCATGGTTTACAATGATGGGGTGGTTCCATTACAAGTGGCGTGGTGGCTGCCATGGTACAAGATGGTGTTGTGGTGCATATGTTATGGGTTAAGGTAATACGGGAAGTTCACACGAAATTGGACTTTGATTCCAGTAATAGCGGACGTCGATAGTAATCCCCATTAGAAGTTCATTACGAAATATAGACTTTACTTTAGTATTGGGGCTTCGTTAACACTTTAGTTACTTGATTAGGTCTAGCCGGTGTCGTTAATTTGTTTGATGGAGCTCCATTTCTAGTCAAACCCATTTAAAAAAGGGCCAAATATTTTCAAATATCTGGATCCGAATTCATCCTTCATCTTCCTTACAAATTGTCGCAGTGACCGAAAAACACAGAAATTCCAAGGAGAAGAAAACAATGAAGAAACTAAGCAGAGTGACGCCATTCTACTCTCGTCAAGAACCTAATTCGAACATTTCAACTACAACAAATTTCTCATGAAGAATGTCAAAAATCAACTTCGACGAAACCTAATCGACTCACTAAACACGTCAAAGCAGCTGATTTTGTCGCGATTATCTCGAGATGACGGATTACGAGCGCACCTGGCGCGAATCATTCGAATTCGACCGTTACGATGTCGGTACCTTAAAGTAAGGATTCGCTGAGAATTTGCCGTTGTTCGTTCGGTGTTTGTCCATTTCGTTGGATAGCGTCAAGAACTCTTCGATCGTCATCGTTAGTTTCTCTCTCTTTGAATTATTTGATTATTGATGATTAGCAATTTGCTTTGTGCAAGTTTAGTGAATTTTATGTTGAAATGCTGGTTTCAGTGTCTCTAGTGCAGTTCATGTTAATAAGTATAAGTTGTAGGAATATGTTGGGTACGATTGTAGAAGCCATTTTTAGCTTTTTTCTTTGATTAGTAAGCCCAAAAAAAAAAATAAAAATCAGAAATGATGTGATTGCTACTTTCTTCGTTGAGCTGATGCTAGATGCAATTAAACAAGGAATGGAAACTTTGTTTCGCGAATACTTACATATTTCATTACCATGATGCGTTAATCCTTTGCCTTGTGTTATTGAAGATCATACATTGCTTCGTAATCTTGTACACTATTTTGGAAGTCCAAAATAGTTAGCACTTGATGAAATTAGGAGTATTCTTTTAAAAAATAATAATCTGGAAATAACAGCCAGGTGCCTCTATGCTCCTGATTGTAATCAGATGGCCTAGACCCTCAAAGGCGCATGCCCTTGGGCACCTTGTGCAGTGCGCCTTTTCAAACATTGATTGTCACTTWTCTTAGATTAGTAGTGGATTATGGCTGGATTTTCTAAGATGCTGGCTTGATATGAATGATGGAATGAGTRGGGGAGAAAATACATTGGGAATTTTTTGTTGGTGAAGTTATATTTTGTCCTCGACTTTGAGGGGTTCGAACAATTTGATTATTTCTGGATGGTGGGAGTATGTTTCAATGGGTGTGGTAGAAAACATGTAGGAAACTTTTTTTTGGTGAAATTTTATTTTGTTCTTGATCTTGAGGGGTTCGAACAATCGAATATTTGTGAATGGTGGGAGTATGTTTCATTTGTTTATTTATTTTTAAATTTGGAACTCTGTACCTCTTCTCACACTTGAGTCCACAAGTCTTTGGAGCTCAGTGTTTAATTTAGCAAGGTTATATCACATTGGTGGTGATCTTGTGGAGGTCATTTAATGCACTGCACCTAATTTCTGCCGTTAGTACTCAAGAGCCAAGGCCTGCCGGAGGACTCATTTACATGATCTATGTATCATTTTTTGTGTCTACTWTGCATACTAGATACTTTCTCTCTCTCTTTTCCCTTAATGATATTACACTTTTTAAAACACTAAACCTAATTTGTGGAGAGGCAAGAGATGGAGATAAGATAAACAATGGGACCCATGTGATAGGAGATAGAGAGAATTTAAGCGTAACATTTAATTTGGACCTTTTAAAATCAAAAGTATAATGTACTAGCATTAAAAAAAATAATTTAAAAACAAAACTGWGGAAGTATATTCATTTGGAATGRAATTACTGACTGTTATTTAATGCCTTTGTATGTGAATTTACGRATACTTAACAACTAAATGAAGTGGAGGGGTTAAACATCGCTGAGTATTTGTAGTAGAAACCAAGTGATTGTATGTATTATAMTGGCTAGCTTCTAAAGTAAAGAAGGAATCAGCAGATTAAAGAAGAGAGATAAAAGATGAATCGTAGAAGAAGAAGATAATTGATAAAAAGGAGTTAAGTGTTTGACTTGGACAACAACTTTMAMCAGCTATAGAGAGGCTGAGTCTCTGAATGCCTCCCCTTTTCTTTTTCTTCGTTACATATCAAGGAAAATTGTCACTTAATATGTGAACTTAGGCTTTTTCTTGTGAACTTAATTTTCAACTTTTTTTTTTTTAATAAAGAAACACACTTTTTTCAATGGATACTACTCAACCTTTTGTGTGTGTTTGTGTGTGTGTGTGTGTGTGTGTGTGTGTGTGTGTGTGTGTGTTTTGCACTGTTACTTGACTACCACCCACTCATCTTGTGCTCTCTCCCCTGCTACTCTTTAAGTATGCTCTTCAACCCCTTCATTTCTCTCTTTTTTAATTGTCCAACCAAGAACATCACTTTGGCAGTTTTCTACAGATATTGGCTGATGAGGGGTCCTACAATCAAGGAGCAAATGATCAAGTTTGACGAATAATCGATTCCTTATTTAGGAAGTGAGATTGGAGCAAGGTTTTAGGAGAGAGAGATGAAAGCAAGAAGAAGATTTGTCTAGAGAGAGAGAGAGAGAGAGAGAGAGAGAGAGAGAGAGAGAGGAACAAGAAGAATTAGAGATCAAGTGCAAAGCACACCTCTGTAAATTGAGGATGAAGAAATGGATGATGAGTTGGAAGGAAGACATGGTTTGTTGTTGGAAGAAGTAGATCTATGTGATTAAGGGTGAATTATTGCAAAGCATTGAGAAAATGATGACATTATGAATAAGACGGTGATGGAGTCATGAATGGTGAAGATTTAATGATCAAGTTATGAAGATTTTTGAAGTTTGATTAAGAGTGAGAGAATGGGAGATGGGGAAAAAGGAACCCAAAAAAAAAAAACAAAGTAATTTAGGAGAATAGGKAATGGAGAAAAAGCAAGAGAAGAGGGGAAGTATGTACAAAAAGGGAGATGAACGCCACAAACAAGGAGAGAACAAAAAAGTTGGGAAAAAAATGYCAGTCAAATGCCGGAAAATTGACTTTGTCAATGGATTCTGGCAAAAGACAAGATTTTAAAAATAAAATAAAATAAAGGTATTAGTTCTAATAGTTCGCAGAAAGACCTAAAGCTAAGGTATTAAGTGATAACGTTCCTTTTTTCCTTTTCAAAATTCCTAGTTCTACCTTTTCTCTCACCAAAATTTAGCTTCTTTTGATGTCCTTTGTGCTCTACCATAGTTAGTTTGTATTGATGAATGCTCTCTTTCTCTTGCACCTACTRTAAGTAAATTGTCTGGGATCATGTGGATATAAAACAAGTAGTTTTGAAAGAAAATATAATTCTTGATCACTTGATAAGTATTATTTCCCTTACTTTGTCGCATTGGCTCAATGGCAGGCATAACTTCTATATATTTCCACGTCAAGAACTTCCTGCTGATGGCCCATCGTATGAATTTTTATGCCAGACATCTTCGATCGACTTCTTGGCAAAATATCAGTTTGATTTCAATGCCTGCATACATGAAGGTAATGTATAGGATTTATTTCTCTTTCATTTGAATATATATGCAATTATGCATCTAGATGTCAATTTTAGGTGAAAGTAAGAATGGCGGTTTCTTGTGCTGACTTTCTGTTTATTGTCATTGCATCTTGTTTGAACTATCTTTGTTTGTGATATTGTTGRGATGTTGTCATTTTTCTGTTGTGAATTTACGATTTGCATAATCTCAGGATTGTCTTATTTATCCAGACGACAGGAAGACGAGGCTTTGAGTTGCTTGGATTCAGTATACAAAGAGAAATGGCAAATTTCAAATGAAGCTAGAGATTTACCATTGGAAAATGTAGCTGATATTCTGTTCTCCGAACGGATGAAAATTYGGTTCAGTGAGTGGCATGATATGTTGTTGCAGAACCGAAATGTCGAGCTTCCTAGTGCTCTCAAAGCTAAACAACAATTTGAAACCATATTTTTTCGCATGCGCCCTGCTCTTAGATTAAATGGATTCACTTCTCATCAATTGAAGCTGATCGAACTGGTATGTTTAGAATGTTTGTTTCTTTTTGCATCATCTTTTGCCACTTTAATTTTCAATCAGATTATCTTGTCAGTGTTTTAAAATGTTAATTGCTTTAAACTGAATTTCAACTTTTGACTTCATTTTTTTGAATTTTATAACTTTGGAATTTCAATGTATGTGGCAACATTTATGATCTTTTGATAGAGCTTTGATATGGTCTTTGATTTGCATTTCGATATTGTCAAGTTTAAACTTGGGGTGGGGAAGACAGCAGTTGGCACATAGAATTTTCCTCATTTGGAAAAGTAACATTGTGATCATCATGTGGAGCATGTGGAACTCTGCTGTGTTTATGCTTTATACCTCAAGCATGATCAATGTAATGAGCTTACATTGTCTTATATGCTCTTTTTTCAGATTTATTTAGTTTATATTATGTGTAGTTTATATAGCACATTGGAAGTCTACTGATTTTTTACTGCGATTGCAGGTCACAAAGAAGCACTTTAAGGATCTTGTTTTTGTTCGTGCTTATGATGAAAGTTCCATCTTGCAAAAGCTTGTTGTTTATGTCGAGTCTGTCCAGGACAAGATCAACCTTATGGTAAGTAAAATTACTTGCACCTGACATCAGATTGTCAACTGCTCTATTATTACTGATTTAGGTCTTAAAGAGCTTGTTAATGGCTGATGATAGTAATAAATTAGCAAACAATGTAATCTATTTCTTGTCAGCTCTTACTTTCAGATATCTCCTTCATGTTTGCTGTGAATACTGTCAGAAGTGAACTGGTTTCAATGATCCACCAGCATCAACTTTCTATGTGCCACACTTTTTAGTGGCCACATCTATAATATTTCCTTCTTTGCTCTTCTGCAGGAGGAAGTGAAAGATGCTTCTCATCAGCAAGCAAGGCTAAAAGTAAAAGCCGCTGCAGGATTCCGAGATGTCATTGACCTCCTTTCTGCTGAAAAGAAGCTAATTGTGGGTCACAATTGCTTCTTAGGTAATGCCTCTTTGCTGATCACTTGGAGAAATATTGTATTGCTTGAGATCAATGTTACCACCTTCACGAAAACTATTAAACGTCCCTCTCAAATCAATTTGTGGGGTGGGTGCATTGGTCCAGCATGGGTCTATAACTTTTACACTTAAGCTTCTTGAGTATCTTTTGTAGTCATCTGGGAGACTTCTGACAAATTGTAATTTTTGCAGATATGGCACACATGCACCATAAATTCTTTGGTCCGCTTCCACCAACTGTTGAGGAGTTTGTGCTGAACCTCCACAAATCCTTTCCTCATATTGTTGACACAAAAATATTGTTGAATGCCAACAAGAGCCTCCAAGTATTAATGAATAAAGCCAGCACATCATTGGCCTCAGCATTTTCTCTGTTGTGCTATGAGATAGCCTCGGATAAATCCTCTGCCAGGAATATTCATCCATGTGTGAAGGTGGAGGTCCAGGTGGATGACTTGAGGTTTGCCAGCCCAAACTGCCTTTTACATATCAGTTTCATTCTGAATTGCCTTTTGGTTTATTCTGTGAATTTAGACTGGAGGTCAATCTGTAAACCACTTGCTATGGAGCTTTGCATGTAGATGATTTATCATAGGCTATGTTACTCGGACTTGAACACTCGTCAAACATGGGTACTTGGGGTGAAATGAAGAGTCTCTGCCTTGTACATGTCAGATTCATTCTGAATTGCCTTTTGGTTTATTCTGTGAATTTAGTCTGGAGGTCCATCTGTAAATCTAATTGCTGTGGAGCCTTGCATGTAGATGATATATAATAAACTATGTTACTTGGGCTTGAACACTCTCGTCAAACATGCGTACTTGTAGTGAAATGAAGAGTCYGAGTAACGTAGTGTACAATTACATTATTTACAACATATGCCTTACCCCTTTCTTATGCTTTTATCCATATTTCTCTCTTCTATGTGAAAACCAACTTATCTCATATATATCTTGCAGGTCCTCAAAGTGGAACTCCGGGGCCAAGCATGAAGCGGGCTACGATGCATTTATGACCGGGTGTGTCTTTGCACAAGCATGCAGTCATCTGGGTGTTGTTTTCTCTTCTGATGATGTAAAAGAAAGTGAGAATCTTCAGAAATATTCCAATCTGCTATATCTTAGTTGGAATAGTGGAGATGTGATCAACCTTAGCACAGGTGATATAAATGAAATTCCAGTTACCAATTCTGCTACAAGGAGGTTTCTCAACATTTCACATCCTAATATTGTATTGCTCTGGGGATACCCCTCAAAACTCAAGGCAAGCGAGATAAAACAATGCATCTGTAAAATGTTTGGTATACTCTCGGTTGCTAGCATCTATAATTTGGATGAAACTGCAGTATTTGTTCAGTTTAGTAAGCCAGACTTGGCTGCTAAATTTCTCGCCTTGAAGGAAAGATTAGAAACGAGTGATGAATCTGTCTCTCTCTTGCATCCTTTATCAAAGTTGTTGGAAGGTGGAAAAACCTGTGCCGCTGGTTATGAAGTTTATAAGGATATCTGCAGCTCCCCAATTTCGAAGGTCTTGTTTTCAGAGCAAGCAGAGGCAACTGGGATCAATTGGAAGACCAAATTGATAGAATCCGGGGAAGAAAACCCAGTATCAGTACAAGTGACCGAAAAAACTGCAAGTACAGCCCCATCAACGGAGATTCACCAAGCAACTGAATCTGATAAAGTTGTAAAGACCGCATGCAATCAAACTATTTTTGACAAGGTTTTGTATTCTTCTGATTCTGAAACCAGAGGAGAGATGAAAGTATCTAGTTGTAATTTGTAGGTCAATTCAAAATTTCAAATCATTAGGAAATTTGGTTAGATACTGAATAAAATATACCCATGTATTAGTTCATCTGTTCGCGGCACAGTTGTATGACTTTATTGGCATTAATAGAAGAAAATTTTGCGCAATTGTTGGTTCTTGCTGATTCTTACTGTCTATTACAGAGTATATGACTCTCGATAATCAGTTTGTTTTAAGGTGATTGATTGATTACAGACTTACAGTTTTACTTGATTCAAAGAATTTAGCATTTTATCATGTAAACTGGTATCTCTGTTGAAATTTCTGGTTGAAGTTACCACACAATTTGCAGATAATATGGTAAGAAATACTCAGTAATATAAATTAACTTGCATAAAATCATCAGTAAAATCCAATAGTGGTAACAGACAACAAATATTCATATCTTCTAATAACAGAATAAAAGAAAGCAAACATTCCTCAAACAGCAGAGGAGTGCAACTTTAATCAACTAATTCAATGAAATTAATCTAAAGACCTAAAGCAATTAATATAATTCTCTGATGAGAACGCCCTAATCCATGAACAAGTACAGCACGATCACGACTCCCACGAACAGCGTCAGGAAGCAAGATGTGACAGACAGCATGTTAGTAGAATTGGTGTAGGTTGGGGCCCATGAGTCGGTAATCACTCCATCCTCGTCACCACGGGACCCAGTTGGTCCCTCAGCAGAGGGTGCAGGTGCAGGGGCAGGGGCAGGGGTACTGGCAGTGGGGTGGTGAGCAGCAGGTTGCGCCATGACACGGATGATCATCTTCTGACCTGCTTGGCAGTGCCCTGGTTTCCCACTGATGAAGAAGAAGAAACCAGAACGATCGAGCTCGAAAACTGTGTTTCCATCTTCGAATTTGAYGATTGGGCTTTTCACTTCACAATTTTCATAGTCATTTTGCTCAACCAGAAGTACTGAGTCATTTTTATACTTGAAATCTATCAGCAAATCAGACAACCAAATTCAGTTTCAGAACAATAACATACAGAACACATAAATTATTGAAATGGGTGACAAGATAATCATTTCGAATGATCATATGATTTATGCRACAAGATGACTTACTGATGGTATCTCCAATGTGAAACCTGTGTTGCTCAGCCCACTCATTGTAMGTCTCGAACTCGCTTCCATCAGGCTCAATCCACCCTCTTTCGCCGCCCACTTCCAAGTGAAAGCAGGAAACACGAGAAGTAACCAAGGAGATGAAAAGGAAGAAGAAAGTGAGGGACAATTTGGAAGCTTTGGTTGCTGAAAATGAGGCCATTTTTTTTGCTGTTAATGAGATCAGAAATTGTACGAGAATAAGCAAGAAGAATGAAAGCAAATGCWAATGTAAGTACTTAAGTAAGTTGAGATATGAAGTATATATAGAAGAAGGGAAATGACGGTTAAGGTAGTTAACTGTTTASTGGAGTAGTGGTCAAAGGAGAAGTGGAGGGAAAGTGGGGTGAGTTACAGGGGATGTTTAAGGTTGACTGAYAGAGTGACAGGGGTTTGAACGTGATTTTGGTCATAAAAATTAAAAATAAATTCTTTGAATAATGCTTAAAAATTTATTCACTTTATTAGAGGACATTAATGTATAATTAGTTAAAATTAATAGAAGGTTGTGGAACTAGTGATTAGTGACATATGAAGAGGAAGATAAAAATTATGAACATTTGACTTATTGGTTTAACTTAAATTAAAGTATTTTAATTACTTTGGCGGAACTTGATCTAATTTACACAATAATACTTGTTGCTTTTGCTTTCGAAAATTAAGACGATTGGAGTTTTTGAACGATTTTTGAAGGCGTGTTTCATGTTATTTAGTGCTACACATGTGTTTGTTTTAAGTTGTGTTACAAAATTAGTTATGAAATGATTTTTTTTAGATCATTTCAGTTTTAGSTATGTAAAATGTAAGTTTCATACATGTTTCTTTGAGGAAGATGGTTCAACAAGCTAYTAACTTTGAAGTTGAACACTTGCTATTGTTAAAATATACATTATTCTTCCTAATTAACAGTTTTTGTTCCATCACATATTCACATCATAAGTTATGTTACTTGAAGAATTAATTTTAATAATGAAGAGTCCATGTAATATAGCGGGTATGTTTTTCGTTTTATTTATCGACGGGTGAAATATATCTAGCATTTACAAAGAATCATGCAATTGATGCTGACTGTGGTTGAGAATCTTTTATTATATGGTAGAGAATCTTTTTAATTTAATCATCTGCTTTCATGGTTAGATCCCTTGGATATGGATGATCTGAGCTTAGACAACTTGGAACATTTTAATTGAGATCCGTTGACTTTAAAAAAAAAAAAAAAAACCTTTGAAAGAGAAACAGATCTCTTCCCTTCATCTGGTTGTATGCATTTTCAAAGACATACAAGCATACAACATATCTTTGTTGATTTGACTATTATCATCGCGTTGTAAGCCATCATCCTAGTCGAAAATAGTATTAGATATTGTTGATTTCAGCATATCTTTATGTAAGGCTATATATACACACAGTTTACAGACTCCAATGTGTGCATCAATGTATGTTATGTACTTGTGTATAGGAAACACACAGCAAAAAAAAAAAAAAAAAAAAAAACAACTGCAAACCTCGAAAATCAATGTATGTTGTGATATTTGGAAGCATAACAAAGGGTAAGCTCTTTCTTCTTTGGGGTAGTGTTCTTTGTTTTCTCCTGATATACTCTAATCATCGCGTTGTATGCATATTTTAAGTCGATTTGTATGTGAACTTTAACAGGTTTTATCGATTCTAAGCTAAACACGCCTGCAGAATTTGATATGTATCACTCTGAATACTGTTTTGTTGCTGTGCAGACATGAAGCGCAAGGCCAATCAACCAACTTTCATCAGTAAGCTTATTGATGGAACTGTTGACAGAAGAGGGAGAGCACAACCCGGCATTAGCCAAAGAAAAGCCTTTGCCTGTGCTGGGAGTGTGCTTTCTCATCTTCTGTCAACAGCATCATAATGCTTGTGCCTGATTGCCTGAGGAGTGAGGATCAATGTAAGACTTTCTCTGTAGGACTTATTAATCTGAGAGTTAGAAACTGATTCGAAGATCGATTATGTGTAGTATATTATTATGATTCATTTTYACATARAAACATATCTATTCTCATAATTCTGACATCTGAGGTACAACATTGGCACAAAATACTACCAGGACTGATCATATATAAGATGGAGTATGGCATGAATGTATCTGTTCTTCGTTAAGTCGAAATACTACTAGGAGTGTAAGATATAAGTAAATAAGGTGATTAGACAATGCTATTGAAGTATCAGATGAGCCTGATTATATCCAACATTCTGTTGCTACTTACTATGAAGCCATCTAAGAATGCACAAAAAAAAAAATATCAATGTTATTGAGTTACTTGCAACTGCATGTGTTATGTACAATGTTAAAGCTCAAGTTCATGTTTAGCTGTAAGAAAAAAGTTCAACCAAAGAAAACTTGAACTCAGAATGTCAATACTTGATTACAAAGACTAACAAAATTAAATCACACTATGCAGCAAWATGAGCAAATTTTAAACAAATGAAAGAATGAATCTATAAAGTGGTATTACTGGTATATACTTCAAAAAATCTCTTTCAGCTCCTGATAAGACTGAACTGTAGTACGAAACGAGTCATATTCTGAGCCCTTATACTCTTCYTCATCAGAGAAAATGTCTTCTATGCTCAATGGAAGGCTGGATGAGAAGACCAATGTGGGCTTTGTCTTAGGAACGAACATCGGATCAGCTTCACTTTTGAGAATCTGAAGCACTCTCCTCATGGTAGGTCTCTCTAAGCAATCAGGATTCGCGCAACTCAACCCAACCAGCAGAAGTCTTCTCATCTCTGCCACATCAAACTCCCCTCTCAACCTCTGATCAGCTGCTTCAATAAGCTTTCCTTGGGCATGCAACCCCCACACCCAATCCACCAAATTAACCATCTTCTGATCATCATTCTGTCTCTCTATCGGCTGCCTCCCACAGGCCACTTCAAGCACCACAACACCAAAACTGAAAACATCAGTTTTTTCAGTAGCTTTCCCATACTGCAGATACTCAGGAGCCAAGTACCCCATTGTTCCGGCTGTTAACGTTGACACCGGGCTTTTATCATGCTCCATTAGCCTAGCCAACCCGAAATCACCCAGTTTCGRATTGAAATTTGCATCTAACAACACATTGCTAGTCTTGACATCTCTATGTATGACCTGCTGCTCACACTCTTGGTGCAGATATGTCAGAACTGATGCTAAACCCACCACTATATTGTATCTTAGAKGCCATCGAAGCGGATTAGCATCAGTTTTTAACACAGGATACAGCACCTTGTCAAGGCTTCCATTAGGCATATAGTCATAAACAAGCAATAATTCACCTTTCTCCACACACCAACCTTGGAGTTGAACCAAGTTTTTGTGCCTTAAACAAGCGATAATCGATAATTCAGCAATAAACTCGCTTTTACCTTCATGACTATGCCTTGATCTCTTTACTGCTGCTAAATTTCCTGATTGCATGAAATATGCTTTGTAAACTGTCCCGAATGCGCCGTTCCCAAGAATCCTGCTTGTATGAAACCCCCTTGTAGCTAATTTCAGCTCCCTATAACCGAACTGTTTAGGACCAGTTACCATTTCTGCCTTAAAACTCTTTTCTTTCCTGATTTTCTTCCATTTCTTGACTGAAACYAATCCAAAAACAATCAGAACAAAACAGCAGAATATTGGACCAGCAATTGCAAAGCCTAAACCAATCCTCTTTCGCAGACTCTTCGAGCTCGACACAAATTTCGGAGCAGGAGAGACTATTACAGCACTTTCAGACCCATTATGAATACTAGAATGAGGTCTCCTTGGTAAAAACCCGAATGTTTCGAAATCGAAACTCTCAATCAGATGAGTCTCAGTACTCCCCTCACTAGAACCAGAAAAACCCAAATACATGTACTCATTCAGATACACAGAAAGATCAATTTCAACCTCCAAAACTGGATTAGTAGGTTTATTACTAGAGTAACTCATAAAGATTCTCACCACTTTTTGATCATTCTTGTAAACAATCCACACATTGATCAAATCCCCACTCTTGAGATCAATCCCTTCTGACAGCAAATCAGTAGTTTGGATTGAAACCAAGCTATTAACATCCAAACCAACATGATTATCATTAGGATCMTCCCAAAAAGGATCAAGTTTCGTGTCGAACTCGAATGCAATGAATCGATTCTTGTTTAACTCAGAGGAGTTGACAAGACCCAAATACCCACCTGCGCTCCCAAGAGTCCTGTTATCAGGAGACAGAAAGAAAGACAACCCATCACCAGAAGATGAAGTGGGGTTAATATTACTGATTGAAAAGGCAAATTTTGAAGAGAAAGAAGCTGTGATATTAGCTTCAGCATCATAAAAAGGAATTGGGTCATTGTATATGATCGAACCACTACTTGTAGTAGGAACTGTGACATCTCTTGTCAATCCCACAACTCCATTTTTCAGATACGAATCACCCAACAAAGTGAAATTTCTGGGATTAAATGATGCAAAGTGGAATTTTATGGAAGATGCTGAACTTAAGATTGTAAGGTGAAAAATGATTAATGGAATGAACAGAAAAAGAAGGTTTCTTGAAGATGAATTCATGGTTTTTTCTCAATTTTTTTCTTATTTGGGTCGAAATTTGAAGTGAGTATTTGAATTTGTTCAAGAAGCAGGAGAAATTGGTTGAATACTGTGAAGTAATTTGGGTTTCTTG
Organism: Bassia scoparia; assembly: GCA_008642245.1. Lineage (NCBI taxonomy): Eukaryota > Viridiplantae > Streptophyta > Magnoliopsida > Caryophyllales > Amaranthaceae > Bassia > Bassia scoparia. Next base: position 17,549 of record SNQN01005885.1, read on the forward strand.
CAGAAACTAATCATTTCAGTGATTGAAGAACAGAGGATTAAGAAGAGCAAAACAGAGCAATATAGTTTATCTTGTTCACTGAAAGTTTGTATTTTTTAGAGAGAGAAAAAGATGAAGAGAGAGAAAGAGATAAGGGTTTGGTGGGAAGGTTAGAGGGAGAAAATGGGGTTTTAACGGTTGTAAAAATGGGCGCTTGAAATGTCGGTTACAAAAGAAAAAAAATTAAAAAAAATGTGATTTTAATTTCTTTAATTCATTTTATTAAGGAAAAAGAGTGTGATTTGTTAGTAGTGTGTAGTGTAACGGTTATTTAAGACCTTTTTTTTTCTGTATTTTGCAAAAAAAAAAAAAAAAAAAAAAAGCAAGAAGATGATAAAGATGATTTTGTTTGATTACTTCATTAGGTTTATTTTATGATTATAATTTTTGTTTTATGATGTCTTGGGTGAGTCCAAGTAATGTTGCATGAAATTCTGGAAAATGTGGAATCCAATAATGATTGAAATGCTTGGATTTTACCACTAAAAAAACATGATGCCTCTATGTGGGAGGAGCTGCCATGCTAATGATATTAGCCACTTTAGTATCTTAATTGAAAATTAATATTGCACAAAGCAATGGAGAATCATATTAGGAAGAGGTGGTACATTTTTAAGATTTTATAATTGGAAGGCTTGTCCCGTATACACCCTTATGGTGGAACTCTTTCATGAAACCCGTCTCACAGGGATGCACTTGTGCATTGGACTGCCATTTTTTTTATAATTGGAAGGATTGGATAAAAAATGGATAATATTATTGTTAAGTTATTTTTTTTAAGCCACTAGTGCAGTACATTCTACATTGAGTGTGAAGATTTTAAACTTGTAATTTATCGTATGTAGATCCTAAGTCTTTTTCACTAGGTGATCTGAAGACTTTATTGGTCCAATAAATCTATTTTCAATAATTTCATTCGTCGGTTTAGTTTAATTTGAACTCAGTAATCAATATTAATTGACGTTTTGGGTAAAGTACCTTGGCATAGATGTATTACTAGTTTTTTATGCACACGATGCATGCGGTAACCTTTTTAGTGTGTCAGTTTTATGTGCCAACAAACTAAGAGAGTACTTTACTACCAATAGAAAATATAATAATGTATACGGTAATACATTGTTAACTTTTATTGTATTTATACGTAATGTAAAACAACCAGGTTGAGTTATGGTGTTTAGTTCATAATAATAATTTTTTTAGTACCATTTCAAATTAATAATAATTTTCCCCATTCTTGAAATTGTATTTAGTATGGGTAAGATCGAGGGAGAGTAATTTCATGTAGTCACCACCACACCCCCTTCTCTTATATAATAAAGATATAAATATTAGGATTGTACCAAAATTATTRAAATAATCTACTTCGTAATTTGATTGGGTTTAGATTGACAATTAAGTTTAATCTCACGTGATTATATAATATGAAGTATATACAATTTGCTAAAATAACCTTCCTAAAAAWTAATGAGGAAGGATTAGTAATAAGTTTAGTAGTGTAATCTCACTTGATTGTGAAATATTCGATTTACCAAAATAATCCCATTAAAACAATGATTGAAGAAGGGTTAGTAAGGGTATGGAGGTAAATTTAGGTGGACACCGCCGCCACCATCTCCTCCCTTCCCTTATATAGTTTTATGTGCACGCGATGCGTGCATAAACCCGTGAAAATTGCATTCCATGAAAAATGGTTTTATAGTAATTATTTTGAAAATAAATCTGACTTAAAATTAAAAATAGTATCTATATGTTTCTATCTAATTTGGAATAATTTTCATTTTTCACTAATTAACTTACATCATAAATGCATTTTCTATTTTAATTATTGAATGAGTAAATGGGTTGTTTAGACAAATCAATCCATAAATTTTTAAAATTCATTAAGGCCATAAAAGACATTTAAGAGGGGGACACCATCTTCCTCCCCCTTTCCCTTATATAATAGAGATACTCCATATTAGATTACGGAGTAAAATGTTTAGAAAATATTAGATGTTATTAATTTATAGCTTATTAGCAATGTAATTTATTTTAATTATAAATTATAATTATTTTTTAATTTACAATAACTTTGTTTCAAATATGTTTGCAATCCAATGTACTGTAATGTTTTATTAATTTAAGTTTTTTTATCAATTAAGTCATACAATAAATGTATTTTTTCATTTTCAATTGAATAAAAAAAAGGAGTATTTTAAGCATATCAAGTCATAAACAATAAGTTTCATTAAGGGTAAAATTGACATTTCAGTGGACAACGTCACCACCTCCCCCTTCCCATATATAATAGAGATATGATGCATTCAAGTATTTGTTGATTTAATTGCCATTGTCAATGGCAAAAATAAATAAATAAGTATGTGATGTTGTGAAATACTTCCTTTAYCTTGTATTAATTGTAATATGTAYAGATGAACAACAATGGAAGAATAAACAAAGACGGAAAAGAAAATAATTGTGCTGGTGTTTGGTATTGAAAATTTTGGTGTAAGAAGCGGATTCAAATGAGGATTTCTATTTCTAATTGTTTGGTATGAGTTGTAAGAACAAATACCATTCCTAAAAGATAACTCAATTCTCCCATTTGTTAATTGTTACTCTAGTCAAACTACTCCGTATGTGAAACAAAATAAAGTCTCATTTCTCAATCATAAATTTCTATAATCCTTTCCGTTTCACTAATTAAAATATCAAACAATTATTAAAGGCGACTCTTTTCATTGTTATTCTTTCCCCTTTTTATCGAAATTATTTCTATTCTATTTACTATGATCATACCAAACGTCCCAAAATACTTTGATTTGTTTTAGTTCAAGGACATTGTATGTGATATATTTCGCTAGGAAGGTTTACAATTTAACCCTAGCAATATGTACAAATGTTAATATGAAACATATAGTATCTGAACAAGAATGAGAAATAGTTTAATTGATTAGAATTTTCCTTTTAGAATTAGGCTCCGTTTGTTTTGACGGAAAACATTTTCCCGGAAAATGATTTTCCTCCCTCTTTTAGTTTTCTTTTGTTTGTTTTGGAAAGAGTTGGAAAATTATTTTCCTCAAAGGAGAAAATGTCACTTTGAAAAAGGAAAATCATTTTCCTTTTGTAGAGAAGGAATGCCACAATTTCCTCCCCACTTCTTACATCTCCCTTATTCATTCCCCCACCCTTCCTTCAGTTCCATTACATTTTTCATTTTCTTCATGAATTTTCCTTTAATCAAACAAACAAAGGAAAACTTTTTTCCATGAAAACTATTTTTCTTAGAAAATGATTTTCCATGAAAATTATTTTTCCTAGAAAATAATTTTTCATAAAATTATTTTCTTTCAAAACAAACGGAGCCTTAATCGATTATCATCACCGTTACTAGAGCGTACTACTTTTGACAAATTTAAGAGTATCCACGATGTAGGTTTTCATTACATGTCAAAAAGACAACATCTGAAGTGGTCAACAATTTACATAACTGACAACGGGGGAAAATTCCTAGTCAATCCAATGGATTGACAATCCAATGGCATTTTGGTAAATAAATGGAAAAAAATAAAAAAATAAATGACAATGTTGTAAATGAAATATTCCATTTATTTACTAAAATGCCATTGGATTGACAATTTTTGTCAATCCATTGGATGGACTAGGCATCCCTCGACAACGGGCGCCAAAAGTGGGAGGAAATGTGATCCACACAATGCAAGTTACAAGTCTAAGTACCACGAGGCCCACCTTCTTCATTATATAATTATTGTATGTCCCATAATAACATATCCCATTCAATTCAAATTTTCAAACAATACGACACAGCTCAGCTAGTCCACTAGCCGTTGTAATGTGAAAACTAAAATCAATCAATAATTATCTCATCATCATTGAATATCATGGAGTACAGTATAAAAAACTAGTACTATTCAATCAAGGTTAAGTTAAACCAGCATTAAATCAGTATAATTGTCTAGCACAAATAGATATTTAATTATTTATACATTTGAGTACAATATATTCAACGCACAGATCAAAAGCATGAGAGCATATTGCTCTTATAACAAACCAAGTCATGAGATCTTCAATGAATGGTAGAAGTTTCTATACTTGTCTAATCTGTTTGGTAAGCCGAGTGTAAGATGCTGGAGTTACTGGCTTCTGAAAAAGTTCAAAAGTAATGAACTGTTTCAATCAACTCTTCAGATCTAAAATATTACATGCTGGAGGGGGGTTGGCCATTAGCACCTAACGTAGGTCGAGCAAACTAAACTACCGAGGCTGTTGGCTAGTACGGCAGTAGGAGCGCTGTTATAAATTGAAGGAGGGTGGAAGAAACCAGTTCCATATGTACACCTATAATCACAGGTGTCTCCGTGAACTTATGCGAGACAAGTGATCTTCCAACTGACAAGTTAACAGAGTGCTATTCGGGATTTGTCGGAAAAGTTGTCCACAAAAGATCTGCTAAACCAAACAAGAGTTAAACCTAACCGACGGCATCAGAACAAAAAAAAATAAAGTAGAGAAAACAAGATAATCACATAATCAACTGAAAAACAGCTACTTGTACTTTCTTTGGAAACCTAATATAATTGGAAATTTGGAATATTGATATGAACTACCACAGTTCAAGATGAAACGGTTTAAGCATACACTTTGATACAGTAAAGCTATCCAAGTAGTGGCACTATTTTAATTTTGTTCAGCTTGAACACATACTAATTTTAGAGAGAGAAACACTCAAAAGGCACAGAAGAATAGCTGAGGTTTACCTGCTACCAAACCCAAATAATCCTCTGCCAACTCAGTTGTGCAATAGTCCTCTATACACATATACGCACTCCCGCTTATTTTTGTTGTAATCTTCTGGGCAAAAGAACTATAAAGAAAATTGAACAGATGTAATCAGTGTGTGAAGTAGCTAAATATATTGAAGCACTTTGAACAAATGTTACCTTCTTCCAGGCTGCAAAAACTTCCAGGAAGGAAAATCGTATCTGGGTCTAAGTGTTGTAACGATAAAACAGATGCCACACAGCTTTTACTGCAGCAAAAAAGCAATGGCTCATGACTGTGCAAATTCACTACGATAGCCATAGGTCCATAGCAACAAATCGAAAAATAAACTACAGCCGAATAAGGATAGTCCAAATCCGCACATAGATGATACCACAATAATTACCTCAGATAAGCCAAAATAATCACAATGAGGAACAAGCTTTAAGTAATCAGATTGAGATGCATACCTGGCCCACGAAGGGACAAATTTCTTGGTTGGCATTTCATCCTCTTCTTCTTCGTCGTCATCTGAGTCCTGGTACGGTGATAGATCATACGACTGACTTGTTTGATTCGGCTTGTCAATTTTATCAACCTTAGGTGTTGTGCTTTCAGCCACGTCAATATTGCTCACCTGCGAGGACCGTCACAGCTTTTAAAGGAATTTTCGGCACAAAGGCACTTAAAAGGCAGCTCAGAATCTGTCCCTTCATCCTATTGCAACTCCAGGTCTAATTGCATTTCTATATACATTTCCGAGTTTTCCATCCTTGACTGAATTTGGCTCCATTTACTTTCGGAGGAAAATATTTTCATGGAAAATGATATTGCATCTCCTTTTGATTTTCCTTTCTTTGTTTTGTTAGGGGGAGGGAAATCATTTTTCTAAACGTGAAAATTTGCTTTTTGGAAAATATTTTTCCTTTTAAAAACAAGGTATGCCGCATTTTCCATTCTTCTCCGTACTTCCCTTGCTCTCTCTTTCCATTTTCTCTTTTCTCCCCAAACTTTCTCATGATCAACAAACAATGGAAAATATTTTCTACAATCACTTTTTCCATTGAAACAAACGGAGCCTTTGATTCTTACTGACCTTTGCACAAAGTCTCAGTTTCAGGGACATCACATATCATAGGCCGTTCATATGATTCTTAAAAAATGATTTGAAAAGGTCAAATTCTAGAACATAGGTAAATTACGAAACAGAGGCAAGACTTTACCTTTTCAATGGCAGAAGATCCCATTGACATAACTCCAACATTGGCTTCTGTTTTATCATTCTCCACAACAATCAAATCATTAACTGGCTTCCCTGATTCACCTCTTTCATTTTCCGTGTCAAATTGCTTTTCTGTTTTCTCATTTGTGTCCATTTCCTCATGAGCTCTTATATCCTATAATGTGACAATAGTTAGACTAGCAGCAACAGACTGAATGATGGTTACTATTTTAAACAGGGACAGGGCCATACCTGTTCTGCACATCTCGATTGCTCTTTCCAAGCATGAAGTTTCTCCTCTGCTTGTTTGTGCTGCAATCGTGCCTCTTCAACACGCCTTTTCTTTCTTTCCTTTTCTTTCCTATCTTCTTCTTCCCTCTGTCTTTTCTTAGCTGCATTTTCAGCTTCTCTTTTCTTCTGCTGTTCCTCTTTCAATTTTTTCTTAAGTTCCAATTTCTTTAAATTTTCTTGTTCCACTTTTGCTCGTTCAAGCTTCATAGCCTCTTTCTTCTGCTGGCGTTCGTTTTCTCTTACTTCAGCAGCGCGTTTAGCAGCTTCTGCAGCTTGTAGAGCCTTGACTTTTAAGTCTCTCTTTTCTACAAAGCAACACAAAATTTTTATTATACAGAAAAAACTTTAAAGATGATAGAGCATCTTTAAAATTTTTTAATAATTTCGTAACACTTCTATTATATGCTGAATTTCCAACACCTCATTAAAGGAGCTAACAGAAGAAACGGCTACATATTATATATTTATTGACTCATTGCACCCACCAAAAACTCCATGGTTGAGCATCATGCTCAGATGCTCCCAAGGATTTTATTTGCTCAATTTATTAATTTTTGCTCATTTGCAGTTTCTTGGGAGAACCTTGATCTAGGTGCTCATCCAAAGCATAATTATGACCAGCAATTAGACATGTATCTGCGTAACACTTCTAGTTGAGTCTAAGTTACGTAGATCATTAAAATAAAAATAAAAWAAAAACACCCGGAATCACACAATCAGCGGCAGAATAATGATAAAAACCAAACATGTCCATAGGGAGAAAAAAGAATTAACTGTTAGAAAAGAGAGGAAGAAGACTTTAAATGAATACCAGTCACAATTTCATCTGCAGGTACTTACCAATTTTAAGTTCAAAAGCAATATGAAAAAGTAATCTACCAAAGCTTGAATCCTAAAAACTACTGTCAACTTCAAGAAATAAAGCACAAATGCATTACCAGGAACAACTGCAGCTGCTTGTTTTTGTTGAACAAGAGGCAGAAAGGATTTTATGCTGGACACAATGTTATTGCGCTTCTGTTCCTTCTCTAAAACACTTTTCTCGCTGCTTCTTAAATTTGATTGTCCCGACAATTTGGGCTTGCTGAATCTGCTACTAAGAGTTTTCGAAGTCTTCTTGCTACTGTTAGCACCAAATGAAAAACCCTTATTTTCCTTTCCTGGCTTTGGCTGGCYAGTCCTTTGACCCATGCCACTCTTCTTATTGTTATGCATCCCATAATTACTGATTTTAGTGCTAAGAGATCCTAGGTTTTGTCTCTTATTTTTGTTATCTAGAGCTTGAACGCCTTCATCTTGCACATTTATATCACAGAATGGTTCCATATTGCCACTTGTACTTGAATCAGTCCTCCTAACCTCTGTGGTCCCACTCTCAACTACATCTTCGGGGGCCAGAGAGCTTTCACACTGTGCAGTAATATCACAAATTGTTTCCTTGCTGCCACTTTCTCTTGTACACAAGTCAGCTGCTATTCCCTCAACTGCACCTTCAGGAATCTGAGAGCTTTCACATTGCACAATATCAAAAAGAGGATAATTTCCAGTGCCATTTTGAATTTCAGATTCAGTCCTTTCCACACCAGCGTCAACAGCATCATACACATCTTCCTCACTGCTTTCAGGATCCTCTAAAATGGGGAAGCAAGTAAGCTCCAAATCACTGTTACCTAGCTTATCTGAACCAGCAGATTTGGCTGCAATGCTTTCAAAACTCTTTCCCGATGGTGACAGAAAAGGTTTCTTGCTGTCCCACCCATAGTGACCACCAGGAAAAGAAAACATGTCAGAATGAGACTTTCCAAGAAAAGCACTTCCGCTGGGCAGCAAGTTACCTTGCAGGTTATTGTTCTCCAGAAGACCATTAGGTACTGACGAGTATATACCTGGTGCAAAATATAGTTTACAGGCAGTAGGAAAAGGAGATACAGGGGTGGTCGAGGATGCAGATGTGCTATCATGCTCAGGTATGCTGGTCATGTCCATCATGTTACTCAGAAAGGGAATGTCTTCATGCACAATTTTTCCTTGGGAATTTTGTGAATTGACTGTGCTTTCACCGATGATGAAACCCTCAAACTCAGGTGTAGATTGCTCCCCTTCTGTGACATTCATACGTTCCATTTGTGGAGAACCAATGGAAAATTTAAAAGAGTTCAATCTCTGAGGAGATCTTCTTTGATCCATAGCCCCATTTGTATATGTCAACCTTGATGCAGTGATACCATCAGACACATCTTGGCCCTTCGCCATAACATCAGACAACCTTCCACCAAATAATATAGCTCTTTGTGGATTTTTATCCTCTTTTTCATTTTCAGGCAAAGAATCGGATGACTTTGGAACAACACTTTGGCTATTCGTAATGATTTCTGATGACTGTAGATGTTCACATGTAGAAGCCACCACAATTCTCGCTGAGCTGACCTTGTACTAACCAGATAAATAAGATGGAATTAATAAGCCAGTGAAGGTCATAAAAAACAATTCTTAAAAAAAATACTCCTTCCATATCAAAATTATTGCAACGATATGACATTTTTCCTTTATACTTTAGGTCAAATCGTTGCGTTTATTTTGATACAAAGGGAGTAATTAAAAATACCATCTTAACGTATGCAAGACAGCAACAATAAAACCAACAGCAGAAGTAGAAAAGAATTACCATACACTCCTTCCATCCAAATCATACATYGACTTAGTTTTACTTACTTGGACTTATATCAATGTATTATTGTTCTCAGTTCATAGTTCATACTTCATAGCACTAGTCTATAGTTCGCGCTAGTTTAAAGGCTGACACATTATATACCAATCACTTAAATGTGTGCATAACCATAAGCAACACTTATCAACAAAGAAAGCAAATAAATAAATAAATAAATAAACCATCAAAAAATATAATGAAACAAGTTGCATGTCAAACCTTTTGTGATCAAGCAACCATATGGTATTAACTTACCAGAAAGTAAAACATACCTTTTCACACTGCACCTGAGGAGTCAAACGATGTTCTTTACTGAGAGAAGTGATGCTTTGATCATTTTTCTCGGCAGCAATAGCACATTCTAATGAAGCAGCAACTAAATTATGAGAGTCCATCATATCCTGAGATGTAGGAGGAATATTTTCCTTCTGACCCGAAGCAGATCCATCTAGAAAGTTTTCAATGCTAGCATGGAAGGGATTAGTCCTCAAAGTAGGATGGGCAGATTTGTTGAGGTTCTGACATTCAATCTTCCTCCGCTTGAAGCCTGGCCAGGAACCATCCATGGCATGGTTAAAATTGAAGTCAGGTAATTTGAACTCACTGCCCTCCTTCTCATGGCTTGAGAAGGAATCTTGAAGATGCATGGGGACATTGCATGAGTTGCTTGCAACTTCATCAAAATCAAGTTGCTTGGGTTTTACATACACATCTTTCCCAAATTTGCTTCTCAGACTACTTGCTTCTACTTCAAGTTGTTCCTCGTAGTGTTTATTAAATCCATAACTTTTGCTTCCAGAAGAAGTAATACCGGGTTGCAGACTAGAGCTTCTTGACCTAGTGATTCGACCATCATATACAGTTCTCTTCTTTTCCACCACACAATCTCCTAATATTGACTCACTAACAGTCAACTGAACCAAAGAGCTACCAGAGGCATCGTGACTCCTCTCCATGTTCAAGCTATCCTCAACTTCTGCTACTTTATTGGAGCAAAGTTCCGTAGATAATACAGAAGGGTCGGCCAATATAGTACTCTTCCTTTCCACCACACAATCTCCTAATATTGCCTCACTACCAGTCAGCTGAACCAAAGAGCTACTAGAGGCATCATGACTCCTTTCCATGTTCAAGCTATCCTCAACTGCTACTACTTTATTGGAGCAAGGTTCAGTAGATGATGCAGAAGGGTCAGCCAATTCAAGAGATTTTTTTAAACTATCAGGTTGTTCCTCACGGTGTTTTTTAAATCCATAACTTTTGCTTCCAAAAGAAGTAATGCCGGGTTGTCGACTAGAACTTCTTGACCTAGTGATTCGACCATCATACACAGCACTCTTCCTTTCCAGCACACCATCTCCTAATATTGCCTCACTACCAGTCAGCTGAACTAAGGAGATACTAGAGGCATCATGACTCCTCTCCATGTTCAAGCTATCCTCAACTGCTACTACTTCATTGGAGCAAGGTTCACTAGATAATGCAGAAGGGTCAGCCACAAGAGATTTTTTTAAACTAGCAAGTTGTTCCTCGTGGTGTTTATTAAATCCATAATTTTTGCTTCCAGAAGAAGTAATACCAGGTTGTCGACTAGAGCTTCTGGACCGAGTGGTTCGACCATCATATACAGTGCTCTTCTTTTCCACCACACAATCTCCTAATATTGCTTCACTACCAGTCAATGGAACCAAAGAGCTACCACTGGCATCGTGACTCCTCTCCATGTTCAAGCTATTCTCAACTGCTACTACTTTATTGGAGCAAGGTTCAGTAGATAATGCAGAAGGGTCAGCCAATTCAAGAGATTTTTTTAAACTATCCAGATGTTCATCATATCTACCTGTTTTGCTTCCAGGCGATGTACCTAAATTGTTCTCCATCCCTAAGCAGCTTTTAGCATTTTCTTTTGCACTATTCCGAAGCTCCAGTGCCTTTTGACGTGATCTAGATCTATGTAAACTTACATGAGACTGCTCGAGTTGACAGGCATTTGAGAACCTTGTATCAGACTGATCTTCAGGGGACATAGGGACATAACTGAATGTGTCCATACTTCCATCAACATGACATGGAGGAGGAATGCCAGCAATAGCTTCTGTACTGTCAACATGACAAAGAGGTGCAACACCAGGCCCTTCTTCATCCACAGCATAGCTAGAGGCCCAATTGACAGCACAACTTTTGTCTGGTATAGTACTTTCTGCTGCTGCTGTATCCTTATCATATAGAGAACTAGTTCCAATGTTATATGAGGCAACAGGTGGTTTTGGAAGCAATAGGCCTGCAATAAGCTCCTCCTTGTTCAACACTGAGCAGAGAACAACAATTATAAGATAACTAGCCATAAATTCTTCAAAATAAAAATTGATTGATATGGTTGAAAGTTCATGCTATAACACTATACAATAACACTTTGATAACATAAAATTTACTACGTAGAAGATAAATTGTACATTTGTACACTCTTTGAACTAGACTATAAGTCATACAGAGTATACTGTTAGGATTCACACTTAGCCTTACTCACACCTAACTTCACATCATGGCTGTAACTAATACACACTCCAGTTCAATACAACTTTCTTCCCTTCTGTTTTTTTGCCCTTTTCTTCTTTTCAGATCTGTCAACTTCGCCAGAATTTCTCACCACTTTACAATCTTCTTCTTTGGAGCAAAGTTAACTCGAAGAGTTGCTAAATAATACATGCACAAAGCAATTATGACGGTCACTATGCCAAGGATGGCATAGTTTCACATAAGGTCAATCATAATACTCAATTTTTGGTACAAACTAACCTAACAAAGCATCCACCAAATCACCTAAAGCATGCAATTGGCCTAAACACCGAAAACTTCTGCACTCTATACAGTTTCGCCTGAAAAGTGAAAACTAATCCTTGAAGCATAAAGAGGTTATAAACTCTCAGAATGTCATCTTTTTCTTCTTTTTTTTTTTTTTTTGTTGAAGTTCACGTTAGCTACAGTTTCGTAGCTCACACCTCATATAAACTACCTGACCGACTAAAACAAATGATTCAAAATAGCGACAACGAAGTGCCAACAAATCAAGCATAAACATGAGTCAATCAGCGGAAAAATTAAACAGCAGAAGTACCAAATGCTGCGACAATTACAAATTCACAATTACACTTAGAACACACAAAATCCAGACATTTCTGCTTTAATCGATAACTTTACATCATGAAACTCCAAAATTTGAACATAAACTCAGAAACACGAAATGTCAATAGGTCAAGTATAAACTTGAATCGATTAGCAAAAAATTCAACATCAGAAGTATACTAATGCTGCAACAATCACAAGAAGACTAATAACACTTAAAAATCCACCATTTCTGCCCTAATCGACAATGCAACGCCATAAAACCATCAAATTTGAACATWAAAAACCACGAAATTGCGAGAAAATTATACAAATTCGTACCAGTGAGATCTGCAGTAGAATGATTAGAATCGGCACCAAGAAGCCATGGAGGAGGAGGAATTCCTTGGAGTAAGAGCTTCGAAAGAAGGTGTTGGTCGTAAAGTCGCTGGCGATGCTTCAATTGCTCGATAATTTGCCGCTTTCTGTCGAATATTTGCACAAAGAGCTTCTCAATCGTCGACATTTTTGAGTGTTTCTCAGTGAAACTCCATGAAAATAGTGCTTGAGTTTGATTGAAGTTTGGGAGTTGAGAGAAGAAGAAGATGATGAAATGAGGACTGGAAATTCAAATTTCTTGGGGCAACGTGAAAAAATTCAAATTGTCAGAAATTGTCAAATTAATTCATAACATATGATTGGGTCGGGTAATAGAAAGTCGGGTCAAACTGCGCTTTTACCCAAACAATGTTGCCTAAGTCCGTTATTTGTGGGCCGGATAACAAAGTGGCCCAAAAAATAAAATATACTTACAGAACTAAATTTTTACTTTTAGTAGTCTATACTTCATCCGTTCCAGTTTGTTTTTTACGTTTTCATTTTTTGTGTTCCCTTTTATCATTACATTTTTTTCATAAATTACTTTTTTACTCCTAAAATAATTAATATTACCCCTTACTTATTTACTCATCACTCTTGATTTTCCATCCAAATTTATCTCATCCACTCATTTTAAATATAAAAATATTTAATTTAATTTTATTGCACACATCTCAAACAAATTAAAATAATAATACAACTTCCAAGTAATACTAACATAATTTATCCAAATACTAATTTCCCTTAATTGACATGCAATTCTACAAACGTAAAAAACAAATCGGAATGGAGGGAGTATACACTTGAATTACAAAGCTAGTACGTATAAATATTATTAAAATACACTCCTTTTCAAAGAATTCGCCATGTGTCATTACATAAAATTTGCATGAGTAATTAATGCATACTTAATAAAATAATCGAAAATTAGAAAATATTCCGAATAAAATATGTGTAATTTTTATTATAAAGGAGAATAAATAAATAAATAAAAGTAAAAGACTTTTTTTCAAGGAATAAACTATATCATTTTTGTTTTTTTACAAGAAATCGTCAAAAATAACATATTTGTTAAGTATTATAAACTTGTGGGGTTATCAAACAGAAATAAATAAGGACACAACAAATTTTAGGAGCGATTATTTATTTTAAAAATTGCCAAGAAATTATAATAGATGGTTCATTCGATAGTTGTGATATGCTAATTTAAATTTTATTTAAACAAAACTTTTACAAACGATAAATAGTACAACATATTTTATTAGCAACGCCTGAGGSGTCGCCTGAGCTGATATACTAGTTTACAACATTAAAAAAAAGTAGATAACGATATACACTATGGTTGTTTTACGGTTTTATTTGAAAGATTGGTTTAACAAACGGTAAGCGGTACAATTTTGTAATTTGTGTTGAAAACTTGAAATTAGGATGCAATCTACTGGTCATAAAGTAATGAGTTTTCTTTCCAAAATTTTATCAAGATGATGTACACCCTTGGGTAAGATTGGTTTACAAAGGCTGCATAATTCAGTGAACAATTGAGGACTGCACTTTATCGTCTGATCTAATTTCTCATCAACATATAGTTACTTCGAAGAAGAATTTTCTTGATTGTTTTAGATTGTATTTTACTTTTCTATAATGCTTATTGTATATGTTGTATGACTACCAGTTAATGAAATTTAATCTTTTTTAAAAAAATTAATAATTTCAGGAAATTCATAGTGAAAAAACCTTTTATTTTAATTGTTATAATTTTCTTATGTGCGTAACTGTCAGGGAGAATTTTGTTATTAATGGAATTCAAGATATATTAAATTTCTATTTCTTTCTTATACCCTTCTACGAAGTAATAAAAGTTATTATTTGTGTTTTATTTATTCCAAGAGTGAAATCCTTGGACCATCGCATTGTTGACATCACGACTTCTGACATCAAGCTTTGTCCACTGTAGGCCATCAGGCTGAGGGCATGTTTATCCCTAGTCTCTGAGTGAGTCTCRATGGGAGTCTCAACTAAATCTCACCCAATATTGTGATTAAAAACTAGTGGGAGTCTCTGAAAAAAAAAATCACATTGAGACCCTCATGTGGGTTCGACATATTAAGTATTTWGTTTTTATCTTTTTATTTTAATCCTATTTCAAGATATTTTGATAATTTATAGATTAAAAATATTTGGAGATATTTAAGTGAGTCTGAAATAGAGTCTCAAAGATAAAGTGTAAAAACTTGTATGAGTCTAAATTGTTAAAAAGTAGGTAAAAGATGATGTGACAGAGTCTGAATTGTGAGAGTGAGTCTCTTGGATAAACATGCCCTGAGGCGCATCTATTTTAGTGCATTAAAGAAGGTAGATGAGTTATCCTTGTGATAAATTGTCATTTTTACATGACACTTGCACTTTTATACAAGTACATTTTAGATGAAAAATTATGAATATTCTTTCTTACTAAMAATTTAAAAATATTTAAGGATATTTTTTTTAAAAAGAAAAGTGTAACAAGTTGGAAATTTTCTTAAATAAAAGTGAAATTAGTTATTTGAGTTGCATCATTATTTTGGCGAAGAGTTTAAAAGTGGCATGATTTGAACTATATCTAGGAAAATATATAACATATTTTTGAGTCCTAAACATAAACTTAAATTTTTGGTTGAGATGGTATAAGCTAACGTGACACAAATGTCACGCGTTCAATCTTATCCACCTCTCCTTCTCAAAAGGCTCTAGGCTGCACAAATAAGAAAACTATATGACAATAAGGGAAGCGATCCCATTATTAGCCTTATATTAAAGTGGACACTAAGTAATACATTTTTTTTTTGAAAAATAAGTAGGAGGGATAAAAGTTAAATTGAAATGGTGATTATATAACTTAATATATGTAATTGTATTGTATGTAGTATCTGGTGAAAGAATGTGTGAGGGAGGGTGTATTTATCCCAACAACAAAAAAAATGAGTAGGAAATCACTGTTCATATGAACAGTGCACAAACTCTTTTGCCCATGTATTTTAAACTTATTTACTTCCATGCCATTGGTGCATATACTCAGCCCTCAATCCCTCATCATACATCCGTTCATTTTTATCTCTCTCATCCTTATCTCTTCATTGCTTCTCATCTGGCTCCGCTTCTTCTTCCTTCCATCTCTCTCATCTCCTTGCTTCCCGSCGTTTGTTTTCCCAATTGCCACCGAAGGGGCGTGGTTAGCATTTTCCCCATATTTTCACCAGCAGTTGCCACCGAAGGGGCATGGTTAGCGTATGTGCTGTAACTGCATGCAACCCATGGAACCGAAAAGGGATCTTTTTCGCATTTTTGGTCTGGGTAATAATACTGGTAAGGAATTGCTCAGTATTTATTATTCATTCAATTTTTTTTATGAATTTCTGCATTTTGTTTCAGTATATTGGGGTTCTTCTGGGTTGAATTTCGAATGTTTTCATAATTTTTTTGGAAAAATTGCTAACAACTACTCATTTTTTTTCCATTTTTGAAAACAACTACCCAGATTGTTTTTTATTGAAAACAACTACCCATATTTTCAATTTTTTTGCGAATCACTACCCACTTTTGAATTTTGGCCATTCAACACCGTATTAACTACCCCAACGTGACATCCCAATTGCAAAGTCACTTAACTTTGTTGTTCCYACCTCTAAAACCACCCAACACCCACCAAAACTACTCAACCACCCAAACCTCGTAACACTTAGTTATTAGACTTTTCTCAGCTATCCATCTGTTTTTTAGACATGGTTCCTTCATAAAAGTTGTAGATCTCGGAAAAATACATGAAATAGGCTCAATAATCACGTGATTTGGAGTTGTTTTCAAGTAGTTATGCCTTCCGCAAGTTTGAAATTCTAAAAGTGTGTAGTGATTCGCAAACAAAACATAAAAAGTGGATAGTTGTTTTAAATAAAAAACAATCTGGGTAGTTGTTTTCAAAAGTGACAAAAAAGTGGGTAGTTGTTGACAATTTTTCCTAATTTTTTTGTTGAATTCTGGTGTTGTTCGAATTTCTTGCTTATGATTTTTTTTCAAACAAACCTCTTGAAATGCTCTTTCAGTGTTATAACAAGAATGAGTGGGGTTTGTTTTCGTTAATTTTAGTGYGTGATATTGAATCTTTGGGTTTTCAATTTGAAAATTTGGTTCAAAAATCATAGATTTCAGTTCGGAAGTGTGAGTTTTGGCTCGGAAATGGGGTGATTTCGATAATTCAGGTTGGAAGATTCGAAAATCATAGATGTCGTTACTGCTTGCTGATGTTAATTATGATATCTTTTGGTGCATATGCGTATGCATCTATGTTGTGTCCGTGTTTTCATTTTAGGACTGCTACTACAAACTTCCAACTTTCTTGTTTTCACAGTTCGAGTAGCTCTGGTTTAAGGAGATGGTTGAATTGGGCACAATCGGGTTCGAAGGAAGTCTAAGAAGCTTGTGTGTTGCGAAGTCTTCTATCGGGTAAGCTTCGATTTCATCAATTTTGGCCGGAACAATTTTTTACTTTTTTTAATAATAATTTCGTTGTATATGACCATGGTCAAATTGATTGTTTGATGATTTTTTTTTTGGGATTTTGAGGTTGGAGCTGAATCACAAGCCTTAGCCTGCTGCTACTGCTCTGCATGTCCGAGGTGCGTGGATATCCCTACTACTTTGAGAAGTGCTTTGATGATACTTACAAATACATGTTTCAATTTCGTTTTTTCTTATTTATTTATTGCAAGTTTTTCTTCGTTTTCTTGGATTATTTGTTGATTAGGATTTTGATTCTAGAATTGATTGTTGTTTGATCTAACTTTTGGGATTGGATTTATTGTTAATTTGCTTGAAACAAATAAATATTGTAGAAAGGAATAAGAAGTATAATAAGGGAATTATTCACATGGTTAATTTGCAATAAAGCTGCTTCCTTTTTTATTTATTTTAATTAATTTGTTGAGGTTTTTAGTTTGTTGATTTTTTTATGTCATATCCATTATACTATATTTGCTGTGGAGTACTGAAACGATCAAGGCTGTAGAAAAGACCAAGGAAAATGAGGTCACTCGATAAAGGAAGAAAAGCTTCTGGCAACCATGGATATTGATGAACCTGGGAAAGAGAAAAGTAGCCATCATGAAAACAATTTATTGACACTGCTTTAAACCTTCAACTGATAAGAGAAAGCTTTCAGGTGAGATGTTCATGTTTGTCTACTTTTATCAGTTCTATGATCATCTTAAAGTGCTTTTGACGTTTCTGGTTTGTGACTCTTCATGTTCTAATTTCCGTGATTTATATCCTTTGCTGTGATTTGTGAGGTCAATTTTAATCAATATTCCATTAGAGTAGCAATCTACTCTAATGTACACGGTATTTTGCAAATATAGTTCATATGTTACAATTTTAGGAGATAATTTAAGTTGTAAAAAGGATTCTTTCCGGTCAAGCATTACTTATGTTAAGCTCTGAGATTTATTTTTGTAATTGACAGTAATCGGTCAGTCTTTCTATAAGTGGATTTTTTTCCATCCGATGCAGTTTGTCTGAAGCTCCGTGCATGCTACACTATACTATGAAATTTACTGAGGTTTGCTTGTAAATTTACAGCCTATTTGATAGAAGGCTATGTTGCACGGGGACGACATGAGATTAGCGTACCGCGTCCCCGGGACAAAACGGGGACGAGGACGGCGCGGGGATGGTTCGGGGACGTGTTGACTTTGCGGGGATGGTCAACCAAATCCGGGGACGTTTCGGGGACGTGCGTGAGTATCACAGCCGTCCCCAAGGGCATTTTCAACCTATTTTTTTTTTTTTTAAAATCACCCTTATCTTAATGGTTTATGTTCTTATTTTAATGGTTTATGTTTATTTACTGATTTTTTTATTTATTTACTGATTTCTATTTATTTATTTATTGATTTTTATTTATTTATTTACTGATTTTTATAGCTTTTTTTTATTTCTTTGCATTCAAATAATTTAGAGGAATTACATGTTATTGGATTATTGTGATTTTGTCCATTGTGGATTAATTTTGTTAATTGTAATTAGTTATTGGAAAAATATATCAACACCATTCATTTATTTTGAAATTACAGTGAACTTAAAATGACAATTCTTAGTGTTTTCTTTTTAAATGTGGTAACTTGTAGCAAACATTGGACGACTAAGTTATTTGTATTGTTATTTTATTTTATTATATTAATATTTCTCTTTTTTTTTTTGCAATAGTCTATTTTTTGTAAAAAAAAAAAATTGCCCCGTCCCCAAAGCCGTCCTCGTACCCGGGAATTTTTGAAATTGTCGTTTCCCGTCCCCGTATCCGTATATGTCCCCGTACGTACCCGTCTCTGTGCAACCTAGATAGAAGGGATTGGGGAGGGGAAAATGGAATAGGGAGAATTTTTCTTAGTTTTCCATGCCCCGTTTAGATTAGGAAAAAATATGTGAGTTTTGGCTCGAAAATGGGGTGATTTCGAAAATTCTGGTGATACTTGGAAGATTTTAAGGGAAATTCTTGAATTATTGGAGCAAATGCTTTCTTGCCTTTCTAGAATTTCTGGGTGTTTTATGAGTGTTTGTTTTCATTTTCTAGCAATGCTTTCCATCTTCGCGGTTTAACGCCTTCTATTTTTTCATCTTTAGGTCATGGAACAAAGAACATGTTGTTGTTCATTGCAACAATGTTCTGAAGCCTACTGAAACTGAGCAATATTTGAGGAGAAATTACGCCAGCAATGTAACCGAGTACAACGTTGTTTTGCTCAACGCAGATAACCCTTTTAATCTACTCTTTTTTATTTCTCATGCTGCATGCTGGAATGTTTTGCTTTCCTATTTTACGACATATTTGCTGCTGAAGCAGTATATACATTCTATGCAGAACATATAAGTAGTGTATCTAAGGGGTCCGATAATGCTGGAGATGATTGTGGATTGGTCTCTGTTTTTATACTAGGACTTTGAAGAAAGAAAGATTGTGCGGCAGCAATATTCTATCTCAGCTCATTCAGTTTTGGGTAGTCACATCTCTCTATTGAACATCTGAATCTCTTGCTTACATTTTTAGATTTGATCTTAGCTTCATTGTTGATCATTCGTGAACTCTTCTCTTTGTCTCGTACTTGTTTGTGGACTGTGTACCTTATGCATAATTCAGTACAATCATCTGTAAAAAAATAACATGCGATTTCAGCAGTTACAGTTCTATCTGTTTCCATGTGTAGCATGATGTCCTTGTATGTCTCGATGACTTGGAGCTTTGATATTTATCCAATCTTCTTATCTTGATGATTGACGAGTTTGTCCTTTGACATTTACTATTTTATTTATGTCCAATCTTCTTATCTTGATGATAGTACTTGGGTCTTGTTAATTATAGCAATGAATTTTTGTATGCTATTACAATATGTAATGAGATGAATTGCGTGGAGTAACTCGCAAATGATAAAAGCATATTTTAAAGTGGACCACGGCGAGGCACACTAGTAGAGCAAAACATAAAGAAAAAGACAACATTTTGATTTTTRACAACCAGCTTCCATAATTGTTTGAGAGAGAAGAGTGATTGTTCATGCATAAGGTGATATAAGGTGAGTTTTATATGTCCTTAACGTACTACATACAAGAATACAACATATACGAGGAGTTGTAACACCCATGAGATTAGTTTAAAAGGATTTGATAAGTTGTGTCAACAAGATCCATCTTYCTTTTAGGGATCTCATTTGCTAAGATACTCCGTARTTAAGCGCGCTCGACTGTGAGTAGTCTTAGGATGGGTGACCTCCTGGAAAGTTTCTCCGCGGAGTGTGCATGAGAGTGGTCACAATTAGGGGTGAGAAAGGTAGATCGAGTATCCTGTGGATTTCTATGGAACCGATCGGGTGGCGGATTCTAGAACCGCAACCGAACCAGTCCAACCGGTTCCGAGTTTTTGGGAATCGGTACCGAAACCACTGGGATTCGGTTTGGGATCTGGGTACCTGATTTATTACAAAATATGATTTTGTCTTTGCTTTTCTTTTTTATTTTTAAATTAGAAATGTTTGGAGCAATGGAGGTTTATGTAGCATATTGCACTATTTTT
This sequence comes from Bassia scoparia, assembly GCA_008642245.1. Classification (NCBI taxonomy): domain Eukaryota; kingdom Viridiplantae; phylum Streptophyta; class Magnoliopsida; order Caryophyllales; family Amaranthaceae; genus Bassia; species Bassia scoparia. The sequence continues at coordinate 38,141 of SNQN01005885.1, forward strand.
TTTTTTTTTGAGTTATGGGGCAATTAAATAAATAGCAGCCTAAATAAGGCTAATTAGAGTTACAAGGCAGAGTTTCAGAGTATCCAAAAATCATCATTAACAAGCTTGAAGCTTGTTCAAAGTATCCAAAACCAAGTAGCTGATCATAGTTTGTACAATTATCAGTCACGAAATTAAGTCCAAGGTACATCCATGGGAGGAGTGATGACCAAAATGTTATCCAAAGTAGGGTGATCGCTTCAACATGGTCCTAGCAATCCCATCAGCTGCTGCTACCTTGCATCCGTGTTGCTTCTTGAAGGCCCAGCACCTTGCACTTTGCATTAGGCGTGCACAGTCACCCGATGGCACATATCTATCAGTATACCTTCACACAGTTCCAAGATTATCTACTGCAACATGGAGTCAGTGAAGAGCAACATTTCTCCCATCTTTGTTGTATACACACTTGATGGCCCATGAGATGGTGATTATTCAGG
>SNQN01005886.1:0-28864 GCA_008642245.1 Bassia scoparia
CCAACGCATACAACTACTGTTCCGGGTTCCGGTGAGCTTCAAAGCCCACAGCACATAAGCACCGATGTATTTCCAAGCTGCGGCGTATACGGAGGCCGGCCCCGGCTACATTTGGACTTCCGGGGCGATAATCACGTTTAGGTGAAGTTGGACAGACTTGAGTCTCCGTATTTCCCATCATCACGCTTTATTGGATTTTTTGCATTTGCATGTGACCTTTCGACATAAGGTCGCAGCTCTTAGGCTCCTTGGTCTCATATGGGATGTTTCTATGCTCTGAGACCACCTAGGGGGATACTAACCTTGGTTGATGTGTTAATGGATCGCTACTGGCTAAGCCAAGTCCTATCCCGCCACCCGCGCGTGCACGTGTTACACTGCGTGTACAATAAGGGGTAACTCGGCCATACATCATTACCGTGAATGGTGAATTGGACCCAGCTCTGCCCTTAGGCGTAGTACACTCTCTACTGTATACCGTAGACCGACTGTGTTGCTTGTATCACGTGTCTTGTATATATGTGCATGTATCGGTCCTGCCTATTTGTTATATTCTATAACCTTAACAACAAACACTTTCATATAAGCCATGGTCTCTTTTGTGTCACATCATGCATTCACTAACCCATAGTGACTTTAGTTGGCCTCTTACCTTAGGACTTTGTCCTTTCAAACTTCAGACCTAGCGACACAGACTTTGACCCTAGGTCTTGACCCTTACCATTAGGAGTCCACTAACTCTACCTTAGTCTTGAAACCTTGACCACATTAGGGTAGGACAGACTTTGACCTGAGACTATGACCTTGGACCGCAACTCACATAGGATTGACCTATTGGCCCAACATTAGACTCGACCCTTAGCACAATCTAGGCAGACCCAACCACTTACGGACATGTGCATTCCTATGTCATGGGTGCCCATTTCCAAAAAAGAAACACAAAAAAAACAAAACAAAAAAGCACAGCAAAAAAAAACTTTAGAAAAAAAAGCAAAAAAATTCAAAAACGAAAGGGCCCTTGCAGTGCATGCATTCTTCTAGGAAAGATGACCATGGAATTGGACATGCATTTGCACCTGCATACCATTATGTTAATAATGGCAAGAGATCACTAAGGGTTATTTCTTTTTGAAACAGGGTGAAGTCGTTTCTATAGCCCGTTGCTCTGAGATCCCGAAGAAGTTTGAAGCCCTAAGCCCAACCTATAACTTCCTACCTTCACTTGACCCACCTAGCCTTAACACCACAAAATGTCTCCAACAGAAAAGCTACTAAAGTTGACCGTAGCAAGGTTCAACACGACTATGAAGCTAAGATCAAGGAGTTGACTCGAGCTCTTCCTGGACAAGCTGTTTTGAAAAGGCGATCACAAAGCCAGTGTACCACCGTTGTTAAGAGCCAACTCCGCTTGACCCCAATCTGTCTCGACCCAAACTGCCAAAGGTATTTCTCAGCCGAACATACCAAGTTCAAGCCGACTGAGACCCTATTCATATAAGTGATTTAAGACACCATGACACTTAGACGGCATATGACTCTGCTTGTTTCAATGGTCTCTTCCCTTTCCATGGAACCCGATATGTTACGAGTGTTCTTTTCACTTCCTGAGAAAGAAATAGCTTGGAAGCATCAACACTGCATATTCGATGCAAGATCTACAAGGGTAAATTCAGACCCCAAACATCCTTCCGAAGTGCTTGAAATTCCTTATCTACTAGGAGTAAAGCGGAGGGGTTCACTACCTATCTGACTGATGGAGAGAGATTGCTGCCCCGTCTCGTCCCTACTGAGAAGAGATGGTCAAGACCCTTATTTTGGCCTCCAGCCAAAATACAATCCATCTCAGTTCGAGGCCCTTACCGTCTTTCAAAAGTCTATGACATTGGAGTGGACATGAGATAGATCTTTTTTCGATTTCGCATCAAGCTCGGTTGGAGTCTTGCTTTAGGGTCGAGTCGGAGATCCCTTCCTAGTACTACTGCATCATGTTCTTTTCTCCATTTCGGGTCTATGTCATTAGGTTTAGGATCAATTGCAATTAGGCCTCTATGTAATACAATTCTTTTGTTAATTAAAATGTTTCTTTTTTCTCATTTCTTTAGCCTCCATATCAGTTTGTGTTTCTAATTTAATGGATCAAATTAATATCGACCTCACAAATTCAATGGAATTAACAGAGGCCTTCTTTCATAGCTCCACAAAAATACTTTCCACCATTCCCTTCATCACATCAAATCAAAACCGCTTTGCACCCTTTGAGCCATACAAACACTATACTTTCAGCCTATCTTTCTTTCATCAATCCACATCGGCCTACCCTTTGGCCACGGTGCGTCAGGAAAAGACATGTGCAACTAAGAAAAAAAGAGAGAATAAATGGGAAAAAAGCAAAAAAGGCAAAACATCAAAGTTGAATATGCCAGTCATACAAATGCAAACATGCAACGTCAAAATCCATGCAACATCCAAAAGTTTCAAAGCCCAATTCAACCAAAACCAAAAGTTAAAAAGCACACTGCGCCGTGCGGTCACTCCATGATCATCGAGCATTTTTCAACCCCAAACCACACAACCTCCCATTACAACCACAAAAGCCCTTACACAAGGCATCTGTCCAAATCATCATCAAGAATACGGACGGTCTGATTCCGAAAGGTACGTAGAAGCTCTTTCTCGCAGTCGACCCCAATAACATCAATAAAACTCTGAGTTGTCACATTCCTCTCACTTACTAGTTTGATTTCCCTTAAATTCAGGAGCACAGATTCCTAGCTTAGCACACCGAATAGACTCGAGGCTTTGGAACACAACATATGTAAGCCAACCACATCAATTCCCCATTACCTCACCCTTATACACAAATTCTAGCCTTTTTCTTTTCTTGAATGTCTGGCGCTTTTGTGTGACGTACTTGAGGGGCTTCCTCCACTATCCTTAGGCTATCCACTCTGTACATTATTCATGCATCCTCCTCAAAGCAACTTGCGTTGCGGCTCACATGTTCTCATGTTCTCTCCTCATGCAGACATTCAACTCATCACCGATTTGAGGCAATCAATCACTCCCATTACCTCATTCCACTTAACCGTTCCACACCAAAAGCTAAGCCAAGACCCATGACTCCGCAAATGCCTAGCCTTACTTACTCCATCAACCATTGCCCCACCCCGAGCAACTGTGACTACCCTACCACTAAAGCCAACATTAACACACAATTAAGCCATTCCCACCATACAACCCATAACCCATGGTGGGCTCAACTTGCAATCACAAGCATGCCCTGTTGCTCGAATGGGAGGCTTGAGACGGCTCCTATTCCCCAATGCAAAAGCATCTTTACCATTAGTCCAATTTCCTTGGTCATTTCAGATTAGATCTAAGTAGACATTGCATTACCCATAGCAGCAACATCTTTCATAAGCATCAGTGACGTTTGATGTTTACATGGTGGTACATCTCATGCAGTTATGCATCCTGACAAAAGATTACATTCTGCAATGCACATTGCACATTGCACTACCTCCACACAAGATAGGGCCCCATCCTACATGCGGACACGTCCTGAGTTGCACCGTCCGAATCAAATACTTGACTTTCGTCTTACGAGACTTTCTCTCTTCGACTCATCAAGGTGGGGGCTTCTTCACACAACAGATCCTTTACACAATTTCTGCTACGATTTCTCCCTCATACAGAAATCATTAAAGCATCTTTCGGCTGCTAACGATTTCCATCCCGCTACAGAAATCTAGCACACAGCATTTCGGTGATCTCGTGGATGTGTTGCTTCCCTACAGAAATCCATCACAAACATCTTTCGCGTTCTACGATTTCTTCCGCTACGAATCACACGAACCGATCTGTAGGTCTATTTCTCCCGCTACAGAAATCCAGCACAAACCATCTTTCGGGTCTTATAGTTTTCTCCCGCACAGAAATCTCAAGCAATACATCTTCGGCGTCTTATGATACTTCTCCCGCTACAGAAGTGTCCGTCAGACACTCTTGACGGGTCTCGGAATCTTCTCCCACCGTCTACGACCATGAAGTTCCGTCATGACGATCTTCGTGTTCTGGAATCTTCTCCCGTACGAGAAGTCTCCGTCAGCACGTCTCGGGTCTTGAAATTTCTCCCGCTACAGGAAATTCCCGTAGGTCTCTCGGAGTTTTGGAATCTTCTCCACGCATCAAGAAGTTCCGCTCACCTCCTGTGGTTTGGAGTTATAGCTCCGCAACAAATTCCAGACAAGCAAATCCGACCGCATGGGCACACGGCTACAGGTTAAAACTACCTTTCGTTTCTCACTGGTACCGGCGGAAAAGGGTGACTCAGGGGTCGCAGAACGTCTTGAGTTGCTCTCGTCCAATCGAATACTTTGACTTTTGTCTTACGAGAACTATCGTCTCTCCAACTCCAGTCAAAGTTGGAGGCTTCTGTAAACACGCTTAAAAGTGTCTCCCAACAATGAGTAATCAGTGATGAAATTACCGCGTGCTCTGGATGTTTCGATTAGAGAAAAGTGCTGTGACACTGCGACAGAAAGTATGGATCGTTAGGTCATTACTCGGAACTTATTAGCAAAGAACAAATAAAGGGGGCAAAATATTTTCTTTATTTATTTTAATTTATTTTTTATTTTTAGGATTTTTTAAATACATTGTATATTGGTGATTCTCCAGAATTTCATTTCATTTGCACTCTTCACATTTATCTCAGTCACCAGTATTTTTAGTTATTTTCTTGATTTTTCTAACTTTTTCTATGATTTTCTATAAGTTTTTATACGCAGAATATACAAAAATAATCAAATACACAAAAAATACCCGGAAATCGTGTAACCATTCTAGAAACCTCTTATACTCTTTGTCTGGAGGCAAGGAAGGGTCTAGTGGTGCGTTCTGATAAGCAAATCACGAAAGATTAAAATCGGAGGAAATCAGAAATACGCGGAGAATAATCGTAGCGCTATATACGCAGGGCTGCCGTATAAGCTACTAGGGCGCGTATATACGCAGAGCTTGCTATATACGTAGCTCCTCATGTTTATATACGCTCGATTTCCCTCCTCGTGCTAATAACATACGTGCTTTGCTCATTTCGATTCACGGACCGGTCTATTCAACCTACGCGTCCCTAAACTTGCGCTATTTCCTACTTCATCATACTCTCACACCATTAATATACATTCGTTTCTTGAGTTCTAAGCACCATTCTGTTTCGATTCAACAAGCGATAACCAAGGTTTATTTTTTGGATTACTCGCCATTAAACACCTCATTTCTTCATTCTCAACCTAATTAATAACTATTACGAAGTTTCATTCTAATTAACAGAAATGTAGAAACTCCTATGTATTAATTGTTCCATTAATATGTAGAGTAGTTCAATGTTTTTCATTGTTTCGTCTCTTTTATTCTCATTGTCTATTATTATCATTGTATCATATACACGATTTCTTGTCTTTGTGTATTACGATTCCAACGCGAAAGGTTCATTTCGCTACGTTTATTACGAAACTAACATTTGTGTTTGCAGATTCAGGTAAGATTGGTTTGTATAGTAGTCTTTGAAGTTCATATATTACGCTATTGTCATCGGTTTGTACATCATTTGGTAATATTTTTCTATACAAGACCGACAAGATACTTGCGCGTATTCACATTAAAGTCAGTTAAATCATGGCAACCGGTTTTTTAGCACCGTTTTAATTTGATTAACGCAAGTGGTCAAATTTCTAGGTTAGTAGTCTCTTGTGTCATACAAGAAACCATTTCGTATTAATATTATAGGGTTAGTATGCTTCTAGGTGCTAAAATTAGTTATGTGCATTTCAATAACCGGTGATGAGGAATTCTTTTTTAAATGGACCGAGTAGAGGACACTATCATTGCGGCGACTTGGGTACAGGTTCTGATTCGTTACCACTGTCCCCGAACCACAACTGAGTTACTGATGGACGTGGGGCCATTTAATTTGGCCCAACTTGTTCGAGCGTCTGAATAACCTTTATAGGCATCGGTGGCGACTCCCCTTTCTCGTACAACACTTACCCACGCACTCTTCGATGTGGGGTTCCGTGGCTCAAGCCCGCAAAGCAACCGTCTGTCAGTACCAAGGCTCGGCCTACCGCTATCGCTGACGGGCACGATCCACGTTCCTGACATGCTGGCTTTTCAAGAGGTTATTTCACGAGCATCCCCTTTGCACTACAATGTGTACGGTTATGTGTGAGAAGTAATGTCGAACTTGCGCAGTTGCCCTACTAAGCCAAACATAGATTTCTCTGTGCAGAGTATCGTTCCTCTATGAAGAATCTTGTGAGGGTATAGATTGTACTTTCCTTGCCGTCGATTCTTGATCCGAGCATTACTCCAGCAGGCAGTGCTTGTTGTTGTATGATAGAGCCGTTAATGGATGACCCAGGGCGGAGGCAGGAGCTAACACAGGGTATTGGTGAGGTATTCTTGATGATGTCAAAACTTGTTGGCAACTTATCATCCCATTTCATGGGGCACCTTTCTTTTAGTTTCTGAAGATGGGTTCACAAAGGATTGTTGAAGCTGGGATAGGAATCATGCTGATGTACTGAGGTGACAAGAACCTCGGGATCTCCTTTCATTTTGTGTGCCTAAGTGACATGATTGCTTTCGATTATTTGTTTGGATGATCTCGATGGCCGTGAAGAGCTGATGATAAAACTTAGAGCTTGCCTAAAGTGACTCTCAATGCGCATTTTTTCGGGTTTGAACGCATCGTTGAATTGTGAGGTCTTTGGAAGACATTCCTTAGTGCAGGTTATGTCCTTCGCGTATTTTGATCGTTGACGCATATCGTCGACATAAACTTCATACTTCTTTGTGTCGTGATCATTGATTGAGTATAGTGTTGTGGCAGCTCAGTTGTTATGTTGGCGCTGTATTTTTGAGACCAAAAAGGCGATCATAGTGTATATTATAGCCCCACGGGGCTGAAGCGTGTGTTGTTCTGTTCATTTACTTTCTTCGCCATTTTGACCCTGATCTTACCCCGCATACCCATCCATGAATGAGGCAAGCAAATGATATGCAGCGTGTTGTCTACGAGAATACTCTAATGCTTGGGTAGAGGGAAGTCGTCTTTCAGACTTGATTTGTTAAATCACAAAAATTTACACACATTTCAAACCGTCCATCTTTCTTATGTGTCTAGAACCACATTTGGCATCGTTGACGGGTAATTGAAGACATTATGAACTGCATGTGTTGCTTGATGACTTTCTGCTGCGAATGTTAACGGCAAATTCCGGTTTGTATAGGGAGTGTGATCTTGCGAGCTGATGTGATGTTCTCTGACTTCAAGGTATTAAGTCTCGATACAACCTTCTTTATGCTGCTGAAACCCTGTGGGACCCTGATGCATTGCTTTCATTTCGGACAGGAAATTTTTCCTGTTTACCTGAGGAATTCGGTGTATTATTGCCTGGCCTGTTGTATATGTTCCCTTGTATCCCTAATACTACTGACGAATAATGAGCGATACCTGAGCACTTAGTCCTGCTATTTCACGATGCATATTGCATGGTGGGAAATTGATTTGCTTGCTTAGTTGACTATATTGCTAGTGATGCTTCTTGCCCGTAGAATTTATCCGTAATGTTGTACGTTCGTGCAATTATGATCTCTTCGTTTGCGCGTTTATCTATTGTCCTTGCGCAAGCTGAATGATCGTCATCTAGCATTATTCTATGTCAAGCAATGCGGGCTAGCCGTTCTCTTATGCCGTTTGTGCCCGCGGGAGTTATTCTGATGCTCGACCGTCTTAAAAGGGATCTGCATTGATCACTGGAGTGGCACATTTCCCACAAAGTGCTTGTGGTAAGGCATTTTCTCGTGCATTGAAGGGGCTAGTTAGAACGAAAGATGATACTTGGATATGATGCCGGTAGAAAGAATGATGGCAAGTAGAAAGGACTAGAATGTTCGAAAAGATCTTGAGATGCTAAAAGGTCTCTAGAAATATTATGGAATGTGTGGTTGAAAGATTCTAGAGGAGGACACTCTAGATGTTCAGAGAAGTCTTTGTGGAAATGTTTTCCGAGACTATTGTATCTAGAACTTTCCAAAGTGTTCTAGGTGGTAGTCTCTGAATACTCAGTATGTTATCTGTACATCTTAGAATGGTTTTAGCTTGTATCCATTAATGACATGAGAATGTACAAAGGTGTAGTGAGTTCTAGATAGGTGTAGTCTAGAACCTCCCATTTGAGAGTTAGGATATTCTAGAAATTAGAGGCTTGTAAATGTTGCCTATTAAATAGGCACCTTGAGGCATTGTGTAGAAGTGATGAGAAGTGTAGTCGTTGTAGCTTTCTTTGTGTGTAATTACAAATTATCATTCTCTCAATACATTTTGTGGTTCTTTTCCAATCAATTACTTAGCCACTTTTAAGGTGCTACATTAGCATTGGAATTGCCACCGTGGGTTTGGGAAGTTGCTACGAGCTAAAAGAACTTGTCTACGCACCTAACTACATACGTCAATCGGGACGATTATTGGGAGCTAGGCACAGGGCTGTGTCTTGCTAACAGTGGGATTCATAGGCGCAGGTAAGTGTCAAGGGTTAAAGGAGCCTGACTCATCTTTGGAACGGGCTGCAAAGTGAGTGTTGGCTCAGCGTAGCTTGACTACCTTTGCAGTGAGTCAAGATTGGTCCGTGTGTACACATGCTCCTTCTCTGGATTCCGGTTCTAATGTGTTACAATATCTTTTGTTTGTGCTATTGCAAATAGTGCATTTATACAAGTATTATTGCTTATGTATTAATATGTATGACTAATATTGCACATGCTTGCTCTATTTCGGTATGGACCAAATTTGGCCGACGGAGCGTTTGAGCCATGTTCAGGCGCCCTAGATCCTGTCAAATATTTTTTCTAAGGGATTCCTTTCCGTTAAGGGCCATGTCTCAACAAATCTCAGCATGAGTGGGATTCTTATCCTTGCTTGACCATGGCTTCTCAGTGCGGGTGGACTCTCCTTGGTAGGGTATTAGGGTATGGTATATTTGCTTGTGTTCAGATTGCGCGTTGCGTAGCTGACTACGTTGACCTTATATTTCCCTTCAAGGGTGATTTGAGCAGCAAGTTCGGGAACAGTTCAAATATTCCTAACTGTGACACCAGTTCGTCCTGAGGACTAAGCGCTTGCACTCGCGGCAATGCGATGCAGTGGGAGAAATACTGGAATCACATTTTTCTACACTTGAAGGTGACTCCCACTTTGCTCGAGGTGAACCACAAGATTTTTGCTGGACTTACCGTGTTCTGGATAGAATGCCACTGATGGATGGTCGTGCTGAGGCAGACGGCGGAAGCCAGAAGAGGACCCCATTAGAGATAGTAAGAGGACATGGACTGTGAAACTCTCTAAGACCTGCTGCTAGTCTAGAGCTGTTTCTTGCAAAGAGACAGACTTGGTCCTAATTAACGGTGCCAGTTTGATACAGGCTTGAAACGACTTCCTCATTTGAGCATTGACCTCAAATGTGTGCTGAAAGAAGCCTTGAGCTAAAGAACGATCTTGGAGGGGATTCTAGGAAACGCGCGAGCTACTGTGGACGATGCACAAGAGCACGTAAATGGCGTGAGAAGCTAAAGTGAGAGTCAGGATGCAAGAGCAGATGATGCCAAAGGAAGAAGAGAAGGAAGGTGAATTGCATTTTTCACAACTCTTGTTTAATTTAATGTTATTTATTTATAGTTATTAAAGTGATTTGCCTGCGAGCCGCTATTTGCATGTAATTAGTGACTTTGGGCTTGAAGTTTTCTTTTGCTATTGATGGTTGCTCAATTTTGATTACAACCAGTAAATAAATTACAAACTTCCATTGCATGTTATACCATTGTTCTTTACTTTGAGCATGCCCGCCAAATGAAGAACTTCGTCAATCTGCGTTCGACTGTTGTTCACTTTGCTCAATCCCGAAACAGATGAGGCTTGTTATTGTGGTCGAGCCTCGGGTGAGGCTGCCTACGTATCCCATCAGGAATTAGGCCATCCGTCAGTTCTCAGCATGGTGTTATTATGTTGCTTAGACGAGGTGTGTGTGTACGCCTTAACATATTTTCTTGGCTTGGTCTAAGTTGGTGATGGCTGTGGAATTTACCCATTACGTCTGTTCCTTTAGTTGAACTACCACCCTTCTTTCGTAGATATTTTTTGAAATGTCAAGACCTGCCCAATTAGGGACGAACGAACTTGCCCTACGAGATCGTAGGACTGTGTCTCTGAAACGTCGCTTTAAGAACGAATACCTTCGTAATGTCTCGTGATTGACTCTATGTGCTTGACAACGTACCGTCGACCCTTTATTGGTATCTTGTTCACACTTTATGCAAGGCTTAACTAGTCGTTTTTCGTTGAGGAAAGCATACTCGTCGGAGTAATCTCGCCCTTTACCCATTTGCTCTCTAGGAGTTTGCTTTTAGGGCATGCGTTAGAGATGGATCTCTAGTTCTATTGTTGAACACATTCGGCTCCACATACCATTGAGAACGTAGTAGCTCCCGTTGAAGTGCGAATAGAGTCCTGTACCCCATAGAGCGAAGTGTAGCTTTTGCGGACAATCTCGATAATTCTCCGTCATCTTAGAGGATAATTGTTTTGAATTTTTGTTAGTCTGCTTCAATTCGCATTTCGGCTTGTGGCCTGTATGGTATGATTGTGGTGCTGATTCTTAGATTTGCGATCAATATGCACATTATGCTGAAAGTGGGTGCCGTTATCACTATATTTCGTGAGGGGACCTCATAGCCAGATACGATGATGTTGTTTTCGTTGATTTTTCCACGTGCTTAGCTTAGGAGCTTAGCTTATGACGCATGCTTCGAACCCACTTTATGACAGATATATTATATGGCACAAGTATAATTGATGACCTCCTTGCACCGGGCGCGGTGTGTAATCTATTCCTATTATGTCTATTTCCCCAAGTAGAGAAAGCCACGAAGAGACAACGTGGATAGAGGAGATGGAGGAACATGCTCGCATCTAGAGTATTTTGGCAGTGTCGCATGTACGGACCTAATTGCAGAATTGTTTCCGGTGGTTGGTCCCGTCTTACCCAACTTGTAGATTTCTCCGCCTGAATTAATACTAAGATGCGAGGCGTCTCTACTTTTGTTGCTTTGTTTTTGTTGCACTAGAAGGAATATTCGCCAGTTTCGTCGGTACTGTCTTTGTGCTTTGTACACGATCTTCAGGGATCGAGTGTTGGGACCTCATTTGATTTTCATCTAAAGTAGAGACGTACTGCTTGGTTCTTGTCTTCGATTTCAATGACTCCGGGCATTCCTGGTGCAGTACTGACCACTCGCGAATTCGCACCTGTGCAAGCGAGTTGAGTGCATCTGCAAACTGTCTTCTTCGCGTCGTAAGCGGTAGGTGTTCGACTTCTTCTACCTGGGATGCATCATTCTCAAGATGACACTGATATGGCAAGGCTTTCACTTCATACGTCCATCGCCCTGAAATCTGTTTATGATGAGTGACGAATCCACTATACCGTAATTCTCAATGTTAGTGCAACGGGTTAGCTTGTAGTCTAGAATTTTTCTGAGTCACCGTATTTTTTAGATTATTTTTTGATTTTTCTATATTTTTCTATGATTTTTATAAGTTTTTTACGCAGAAAATACAAAAGAAATATACAAATACACAAAAAATACCCGAATACGTGGAACCTTCTAGACACTCTAGAACTCCTTGCTTGGAGAGCACAGGGTGTCTAGGTGCGTCGAATCAGCAATCACCGAAAAATTTAAAATCTGGAGAAATCAAAAAAATACGCGGAGAATTCGAGCGTATATACACAGGGCCTGTGTATATACGCTTACTAGGCTGGCTATATAGCAGGTCTCCTGCGATTATACGCTCGATTTTTCCCTCTCGAGCGCATAAATAGTGTCTTTTTTCTCATTTCGAACGGACACGTCTAATTCACCTAGCGTCCCTAAACTTGGTATTCACTCTCTCATACTCTCAACATCTAAATACATTCGTTCTTGAGTTCTAAGCTCGATTCTGTTTCGATTCAACAAGCGATAACAAGGTTTATTTCTGAGATACTCGCACTAAAACAACATCATTTCTCATTTCCTCAACCTATTATACTATACGAGTTTCCATCTAATTAACAAAATGTAGAAACTCACTATTTAAGTTGGTCGATAGTAAATCATGGTAGGAGTAGTTAATGTTTTTATCTTGTTTTCGTTCTCTTTGTAATTTCTTTGCTCATTATTATTATCATTGTCAATACTAACAAATTTCTGTCCTTTGCTTATAGCGATCCAGAGGCGATAAGGTTCATTTCCGCACAGTTTTTTATTAGAACTAGAGTCATTTGTTTTGTTTGGCAAGATTCGACTGGTTAAGATTTGGTTTGTATATACTTTTTGAGTTCATATTTTGCTTGTCTGGGTTGTACATCATTTGTATATTTTGCGACTTACAAGACTGTGAAATTTGAGTATCACCATAAGCAGATTACATGGACAACCGGTTTTTTGGCACTGTTATTTGATTAACGCAAGAGTCAGGATGCAACATTCTTGGTTTAGGATGGAGTCTCTTGTGCATAATAGAACCACGCTTTGTAGTAATTTTGGGTTAGTATGCTTCTAAGGCTGCTTAAAAAATGTAAGTTTTGTGCATTTCAATAACCGTGGTGATTGGATATTGACAATGAGGACCGAGTTATGATGCGCTAATTGCGGGCGAATTGGGTTACAGATCTGATTCGTACCATGTCCCCGAACCCACGATTGGTTACTGGATCGGACGTGGGGCCATTAATTTGGCACCAACCTTTCGAGCGTCCGTGAATAACCTTTATAGGCACGGTGGCGACTCCCCTTTCTCGACAACACTACCCCAACGCACTCACGTGCGGGTTCCGTGGCTCAAGCCCACGCAAAGCACCGATGTAGTACCAAGCCGCGCGCCCGCTATACGCGAGGGCACGACCCACGTCCTATAGCTGGCTTTTCAAAGAGGTATTTCAGAGGATCCCCTTTGCATACAATGTGTACGGTATGTGTGAGCAAGTAATGTCGAAGCTTTYGCGTTGCCCATACTAAAGCCAAACATAGTTTCTCTAGTGAAGAGTATCATTCCTCATATGGAAGGAACTTCTTGCTGAGGTAGTAGATTGCACTTTCCTTGTCGTCGATTTCTCGAGCGAGCATTGCTCCAGCAACAGTGCTTGTTGTTGTATGATAGAGCCGTAATGGATGCCCAGGGCGAGCAGGAGCTAACACAGGAGGATTGGTGAGGTATTCCTTAATGTTGTCAAAAGCTTGTTGGCAACTATCATCCCATTTCATGGGTACACCTTTCTTTAGTTTCTTGAAGATGGGTTCACAAAGCATTGTGAGCTGGGAAAGGAATCTGCTGATGTACTAGAGTCAACCCAAGAACCCTCGGATCTCCTTTTCATTTTGTGGTGGCCTAAGTGACATGATTGCTTTGATCATTGTTGGATTGATCTCGATGCCTTGAGAGCTGATGATAAAACTTAGGAGCTTGCCTAAAGTGACTCTCAATGCACATTTTTGCGGGTTGAAACGCATGTTGAATTGTGGGAGTCTTTGGAAGAACTTCCTTAGTGCAAGGTTATGTCCTTCACGGTATTTTGACTTGACGATCATATCGTCGACATAAACTTCTACTTCTTTGTGTAKCATGTCATGAAGTATAGTTGTGGCAGCTCGTTGGTATGTGGCGCTTGTATTTTTGAGACCAAAAGGCRTCATAGTGTAATAKTATAGCCCCCACGGAGTGGTGAAGGTTGTCTTTTCCATKTCTTCTTCGGCCATTYTGACCTGATTATACCCCGCATACCCATCCATGAATGAGAGCAAGGCATGATATGCAGTGTTGTCTACGAGAATATCTATGTGTGGTAGAGGGAAGTCGTCTTTCAGGCTTGATTTGTTTAAATCACGAAAATTTACACACATTCAAACCGTCCATCTTTCTTAGGTAATAGAACCACATTTGGCATCGATTGAGGGTAATTGACGACATTAATGAAGCCTGCATTGTGTTGCTTGATGACTTCCTGTCGAATGTTAAGGGCAACATCCGGTTTCATGCGACGGAGCTTTTGTTTGACTGGCTTAGCCTCCTCTATGAGCGGAATTATGTGTTGTGCGATGTCTGGATAAATCTTTAGCATGTTTTCATGGGACCAAGAAAAAATATCCCGGAATTCATTCAATGTTGCAACCAGTTTCTTGCGGACTCAATGTCAAACCAATTTGTATTTCCCGCGGCGTGTCGTTTTCGGAGATGTCTACCTTTTCTGTTTACTCAATGATGGAAGTTTTCTTTTCGTGCTCTTCCATTGCCTTTATTAACGCATTGTTTTTTTTGTTTGTTTTTGAGTTGTGAATTAAAGCAATCATAAGAAGGAAAAGAGGTGCAAGTAGAAAGGAGTATGTTATTAAACTCTGAAGAGAGTACATATAAGTTTGTCTCCGAAGAGACATAATTGACAAAGGGAAGGGGGACACTTGTTCCTTGACAGACTAAGGAGGACAATCCCTAGGACTAGCTATCCTAGCTTCTACGACACGAGACTCAAAGTCAGTCTCAAATTCAGAATCCTTGAGCACTTGATGACCTTGCCTCTTRGAGTAGTTATCTTCACGGTTTTACGCTAACCATGAACCAAGCCGTCGACTGGTGTGATAAGAGTGGTGGGATCGAATGCTTCCTTAGTCATTGCCATGAAAACCCCTTGTTCAGCTAGAGGGATGATTTCTTGGCCAAACAGGAGTCCCACACCTTGTGCTACGAGGCCATCTAGGGCAGATGCGTTGCTTGTGGGGACAGGATCCCCGTCTACAAAGTTGCAGTTTTCAGAGTCTTTGAATCATGTGCTTCTTTTCTTGTAAAATAATGATGGAGGAAGTTCGAAACGAGCATTTCCACGGTAATCGCTAAGGTATTCTCTATGTGGTTCGCCCCCAATACCATTAAGGCGGTATTTCTCAAAGTCCGTTATGATGTATGGATCCCTGATGAATTCAGGAATTTTCTGTCCCCATTCTCGACATACACACATGCTCTTGCCTAGATATTTGGCATCGCATAGCTTCCAAATTTTGTAGAGCACGTCATTCAGAAGGTCAGCCAAAGACTTTTGATTGTGATCTTGTGGCTCATGGATTTGCCATTTGCACATTTGGAAGTTTTTGCCCGTAGAGTGGGGTAGACCGTTAAGATGTATGGATCCCAGATGAATTCAGAAATTTTCTTTCCTCATTCCCGACATACACAGATGCTCTTGCCTAGAAATTTTGTATCAAATAGCTTCCTAATTTTATAGAGCACGTCATTAGGAAGGTCAGCCAAAGACTTTTGATTGTGATCTAATCCCTATCCAGATCATTGTGTCTCATGGATTTTCCATTTGCACATTTGGAAGTTTTTGCCTGTAGGGTAGGGCAAACCATTCCATCCTGTCTTTAACTTCTCGATCATGACCCTCTTGTAGCAGTCACAAGTCATGGGGTCGCTTGAGGGTTGATAGGCATCCGAGACTTCCCTTGACGAAGGTGGGACCAAATTGATTGAATGCTTTCCTTGTGCTGTATTGAAACACCTATTAGTTAGTACAACTAATTTTGGCTTTGTCTGATGAATTGGTGTTATGAGGATGGAAGGATCGAAAGAAGTTTCGTTTTCTTCAAGCATGGAAACATTGATCCCTTCGCTTGACTTGTTCTTCCCATTGATCACATCTTGCAGAATGTTCCTAAAAGAGAAGCAACCTTCGATATCGTGGCCACGACTTTGATGATATCTGCAGTATTTATCTGGATTCCACCACATAGGTTTTTCTACGGGCGTCGGGTCAYGAGTAGGTTCCATGGGTTTGACGACCTCTATGACACTCAAGTGTTTGAATGCTCGAGCAGCAGAAAAGCCAAGGTGAGAGTACTTGCGCCTTTGGAGGACCTCCCTTGTTACTTTAGGAGGTATAGGAAGGCGACGGTCTCTCGTTTTTTCTAGTGTTGAGGATCGTAACACTTCACAATCTTCGTTGGAATGCCCATTCCCTTTGTAGATTTTTGTAGGTCTCCCTTTAGTGAATGAGATTGTTGCAAGATTATGAAGCCGGATCGGATGGTTGAGGTTGGGAGCCCTGGAATCCAAGCACGGTTTATGCTTGTTACCTGCTTTGAATGTTTCAAATTCCTCTCCAAGAGAGTGCATTCGCGTGGAGAGAGGGTCGATTACGTTAACCAACTCAATGTCAAGTCTGTCAAGGCCAGCGATTCAGTAATTCAATATCTTATACTCCAGCTCATCGAGCTTTTGAGTGTCGGGGGTTTTGTCAATGAGAGCCTCGAGCACCTCGAATTTTAGCTTAGTGATTCGAGCGTCGAATGAGTCCAACTTTGCCATAACCTAGTCGATGAGAGAGTTTTCTACGGCCATTAGTGCAATGGTATTGATCGGCGGAGTGCTGCTTGAAAACCGCGGAACGAACCCCGTGTCTACGAGCTCAACCGTTGGTGCTTACCTTGTTTGCACATGGAGCAAAGGTTAAGTTCATTGTCGAATCAACCTGTGATTTAATACATGTCTTAGGGGTGATCATTCCGTTGCCTATTGACTGACTCAAAATGTAGAAAGTGCATGAACGTCTGAAATTTGCCTTTCGCCTTTTATTTTCATTTTTCACCCTTTTTTTGTCATTATTATTTTTTTGTTTTTTTTGTTTTTGTTTTTCTTTCTTCTCTTTTTTTTGAAAAGGCAAAGTTCAAAGGTCCGACGTTCGTTTACAATTGTATGACTCAAAAAAGACGTAATGCCTAATGATTCTAGTTTACAACCACTTCGACATTACGACGCCTAAGGAATGATCACCTTGCTATATGAGGACTGTTACATGRCWYAATGACTTGTTTGTTATGTATGCAAAGCTAGGGTCCTTAGCCTAAAAGCACGTAGCACGTTGTCACGCTAGCATGAACCCTATATGCAAAAGAAAAACAAAAGTCCAGCCACCTAGAGTCAGTTGCTACGTTATCGAACAAGTCAGTMCGGATGTCCAAGAGGGTCCCATGACTAGGCTCAGAACGATCCTTAACACATTAAGCCTGCTGTGATGATCAAAGGAGGTCCAAACCATTACGGCTTAGTAGAGCACGCAGCGACGCGTCATGGTGGGGATGGGCATCAACCTTCAGAGTTGGTTACATAGGTAGTGCACTAGCGCCAATCTTAAGCAAGCTCCCCCGGTCTTGTCTCACACGTAGACCACACTTATATGAGAAGTGATGCCTAGAAAACGGAAACTAGTGCAAACGACCTAAGTTCCGTGTAATGCAGGATGACTAAAACACAATGCCGTCTTTAGGACGTTGAAATCGCATAACAATTCGAGTATTGCCCACACATCACTAAAGGTAATAGCTTTAGTGAAATTCCCAGCGGAGTCGCCAGAAAATTGTACGGGCGCCGGGGCGTCACTGGGCCGGACTGGGTCCAGTCTTTCTTCTATGGGGGTTACAATTTAAGGGCGGCTCGGTTTGTTTTCTAGATCTGAATTCTTGCTTTTGCATATTGTGAATATGCTTGGAGTTGTGTGTTGATACTTGAAATGAAGAAAGGAAGTCGCCAACGCACTTCTTTTGGGAAGCTGCGGAACCCGTTTTGAGCCTTGCCTATAATTGCATTAAGCAAGGCGAAGGACTTCATGTCTGGTAGTGCACCAAAGATCTTAATTATGGTACAAGGGTAAGGGTGAAGTAGTGCACAGCACCCCCCCGCATCTAGCGGCCTCTACTCAGTAATTGCGAGTTCATTGTCCGAAAAGACAACAACAAACAGTTTTCCGTTTTAAACCCTAAGCATGTAAAATTACTAGGTGGGTTGTTTAATAGAATAATATGCAAATAGTGTCTAGTTTGTTGTGGCATGTGTTGTTAATTCCGTATTCCAGGAGCCTAATGTCGGTTGTCCATAATTATCTTATTAGGCGTGAAACACGAAATTTGCAGATCTTTGTTAAAGCATATTATAGTTATGAAACAGGCATGCAAGCACTCGTACGACGAAATTAAAGTTATGCCTTAAGGTTGCTTTTAATTTGAATTGTCAAATCGTTTGTTAATCAATATTACATGCAAATTACATAGAAAGTCGAATTTCTAAACAAGCATGCAAAAGGGGGTTTAGAATTGAGACGTTGGCCTCAAACCTACTTCTTAACACGATGTCGAAGACCAAGGACACATCTTCAGACCCTTAGGAACCCTTTTCGAACCTTTAGAACCCTTGAAAACCTCCTAGATCTAATGCAAAAGAACCTTTGAATGTGTTTTTATGTGTTTGAATCGTGTTTGTGAGAGAGAATGAGAGAGAGAGAGAGAGAGAATTGGATGAGTGAGAGAGAGTTCGTCAAAAGTGAGATCATCCCCCCAAATGAATGAAGAGGCTCCCTATTTATAGGCAAGGGTCGAAATCGGCAAAACAGGTAATTTTTGTTCGCAATTATGCCCAAAACTGGGTGTAATAGTGCCCAAAACTGGGCGTAACTACGCCTAGGTTCAACTTGAATTTCGGTCGATTATCCTTTCCTCGAATAGTGAGATTGCGATGATATAATATCTTATTATAATCATACGTGATTTTATATGATTATGTCGGATATTATTGCGATTGCGACGGATATTATTGCGATATTCGAGGTCGTTTTACCTCGAATAGCGAGATTGTAATGAAATTATATCGTAATATAATCGTATAAAATATATACGTGATTTTATACTATTATAATCGATATTATTGCGATTGAGGCTGATATTATCACGATGCTCGGGATATTTGGCTTCCTCGGGACGCGTGTCTCGAGGCAAAATATTTCGGGATGGCTCGCTTTGCTTGGTTTTGCATTTTTGCTTTAGAAATTCGTAAATATTAAACCATAAATCGAAAAAATATGGARAAAATATGTWAAAAGTCCTTGTGAAAAATAGTGTGTTGTGCTAAAATTTCGTGAATTGTGGAATTATTTTCATAATTTAATTAATTATCGCAAAAATTAATTAAATCGTTGAAAATTCCAAAAATTGCCAAAAATGCTTAGAAAAATTCAGAAAAATTATAGAAAAAGTTTAAAAACAAGTCAAAATCATTTAAAAATTAAAACTTATTTTTGAGGTGCTAAATAACTGGAAGAGGTGTCCGATGTAAGGGAATCTGCCTTTTTTAGGGCCTTTCAGGGTCCTAGCTGTCTCGATTTGACTTTTATGTTGCGAGGGGTGTCTTATGATTGGCCGTTTTGGGCTAGGGACAAATGTATGTTTCTACACATTATCTGCCCGAGGGAGCACTAAATTTATGTTCCTGACTTAATTATACATCTTCGCTATAGTTGAGCCTTGAGCATGCGTCCTTAGGCAAATGCCTCAGTACTTGTGCCCTACAAGTTTCTCAATGGTCTTCACAGTATCACTCGGAGTCATTAGGGGCTTACAACAAAAAAGGGGAGCTCCTTACATTTGAAGCACATTCAAGTTAAGCAGAGCAAGGACCATGCGCGCTTCTTATACCAAGAGCATATTCGTCAACCAATGTCTATTCTTCAACAAGCAACAAACTCAAGTTCATGACTTGAGTCAGCACCATGTCTCGGCATATCAAAACCAGGGGCCTCATAGCAGAAAGGGAAGAGCTACATGCAGCCCATGCATGATCACTCATGAAGCACTACATATGGAAGGGTCAATGGAGATTCTGCAAAACACTTAGTCTAAGTCCTTGGCGACCTTAAAATTACAGCAAGTGCACCACAAAAAGATTTGGAGCGAAAGCTCCCAACACCGCAAAGATTCATCTACAACACCTTCACAACGCAAGAGGCCCGTAATTCAGGGGGCTACCATTGCACTAATGATAGCCACACAATGCCTCTTTCAACACAACTTGCAAAGGAAACTTTCATCTCAACATGTTGGGGGCTTGAGCCCAAAACTTTAGTCAAGAAGGCATTATCTTGCATGTATTTCAAAAACTACATTAACATGTATTTGCTTCCTTGATCTAGTGGTTAATAAAAAGTCTTTGCATTACACAAAATCATTCCACTATAGTCCTTGCATACTAGGTCTAACTGAGATTAGTTGTGAGTTCATATTCAAAACAAAAAGTTGCAAAAGAGTCAAGTAAATGCATCATATAAGTTGCATGCATAAGTCAGTCAGCTCAAAAGCACCAATGCACAGTTAACAAGTCAACTCAAGAACTAAGGATCCTAAGCGAGTCCATAAACAAACATTGGAAAGCTAGGGTCACTTACGTGCAATTACAGGTAAAAACAGGGGCTAACCTAAAGCAAGCATACAAGTCATCACTAGCATCCTGCAAGCCGATAAAGCCAAGTTTTGCGTAACTCAGTCCAACATTCACATCAGCAACGGGTCAAGGTATCTACAAAGGCATTAGGCTCCTAGCCTAGCACAAGGATTGGCTCCTAAGCCAAGCACACGTCCTTGGGGGTGACCTCTAGACATTGACTTGCTTTGCGAATAAACATTCATAAGATATCAATAAAAGTGCAGGAAGCCCTATTCCTTTCAAATTCAAAGCACCAGCATTGCAAGACGTTTCCATGTAACCATACATTTAAGGGCAATTACCATGATCACAGCAGAGAAAAAAGTCAAAAGCAAAGGGTAAAGCTAAAGTCAAAGAACTATGTAAAGGTACAACAAATTCCAATAAAGCTTAAAAATCAAATTCAAGCTTGCTAGAGCTAGCCAAGAAGGGATAAACGAGATGGAATTCTCACAAGGGTAAAGATGCATAAGAGGTTCTCTCTCGATCACATCAGAGTTTGTGCTCTCTCACAATAAGAGGTTATTCTCTCTCACAATGAAGAGTTTGTGCTCTCACAATAAGAGGTTGTTGCTCTCACAACAAAGAGTTCGTGCTCTCTCACGATGTGCTAAGAGTTTGTGCTCTACAACATAAAGGTTATGCTCTTCACAATAAAGAGTCATGCTTCTCACGATCGTACTAAAGAGGTTGTACTTTCTTCACATCAAGAGTTCGTGTTATCTCATAATAAAGAGGTTGTGCTCTTTCACAACGAAGAGTTTGTGCTCTCTCACAATGAAGAGGTTGTGCTCTTTCGAAACAAAGAGTTCATGCTCTCTCACGATAGTGCTAAAGAGTTTGTGCTCTCTCACATAAAGTGGTTGTGCTCTCTCACAATGAAGAGTTTGTGCTCTCTCACAATGAAGAGGTTGTGCTCTATCACAACAAAGCGTTCGTGCTCTCTCACGATGGTGCTAAAGAGTTTGTGCTCTCTCACATTAAGAGGTTATGCTCTCTCACAATGAAGAGCTCGTGCTCTCCCACGATGGTACCAAAGAGGTTGTGCTCTCTCACAATAGCCAAGACAGAATCAAAGCAAAAGAGGTTGTGTTCTCTCACAACAGCTAAGGCAAAATCAAAGCTAAAGAGTTTGTGCTCTCTCACAACGGCTAAGACAAAATTAAAGCTAAAGAAGTTGTGCTCTCTCACAACAGCCAAGACATGATTAAAGCTAAAGAGATTTTGCTCTCTCAAAATAGCTAAGACGGAATTAAAGCTAAAGAGGTTGTGCTCTCTCACAATGGCGAAAACAAAATTCAAATGATAGAGGTTGTGCTCTCTTAAAATAGTTAAGACGGAACAAGACTAAAGAGTTTGTGCTCTCTCACATAAAGAGATCGTGCTCTTTCACGATGACAAAGATGAAACTGGGCCCACAAACGATGATGAAAAGAGGTTGTGCTCTCTCACAATGGCGACAAAAGAGTGTTCGTGCTCTCTCACGATGGCAGAAGCAAATCTAAAAGATAGATGCAGACATGGACATAATTTCCCCATGAAGTCAAGGACAGAGGCAGTGAAAAGGATAGAGGCAGACAACATCAAAAGCACACACACCAAAATCCCCAGTGAAGACAAGAGCACTAATGGAGATGAATGCAAGCAAACTAGCAAAGAAAGAAACATCAACACAAGGACTAATAGGCAAGTAGCGAGCGAGTAAGCAATGGCAACCGCAGGTGCAGGTAAAACTAACGCATTTGTTTTGCGTGTACCGGGTACTTAGGCTTTCATTTTATGAGATCTTCATCTCAACAAACTCATCCAAAGTGGGGGCTTCTGTAGATACCTACATTTCTCCCCTCCCATATGGTCCAATGATTTTACTATATCGATTGTCAATTGGTCCAGATTTTCTAAAAGGCTTGAKATTRCTTAAATAGACTTTAGACCCWTTTTGAACCCTTAAACTTTACCTAAGCMTAAACCATTTTTATTTAATTAACCAAACCCATAAAAAAAAYCGAACCACCCACTTTCATACCCCATGSACGTAAAACACCATGTCATAGCCCATTTCCATACCCCATTCAAGCCCACTACTCACTTAAATCAAACTCACGGCATAACCCTTCTTTGTTAATCCTAATCTACCCTATATAAACCCCCTCATACCAGCCCTCTTCCTCATCAAGAAAAACCACAAAATACCCTCAAAATCACACAGCAAACAATCCTCAAAACTGCAGCAAAATACCTCCTAAATTGCTACAAATACAGCAGCACCGCACAATCGAAACACCCCTTCTAACAACCCCATTTCAGCACCTAAACACATCAACTAAGCACGTCTCTACTCTGTTTTAGCCCCAAATCATAGCAGAGCACACCACAAAACAGCAGCGAAACCCCTCTAAAATCAGTCATCACGTAACTTGCCGAAACTCGCAATTAACCTTCGTCTAAGGCACTACACTGCAGCACCTAATAGAACCTTAAAAAAGCCTCCAATAACCTATCAAACTAGCCTCTCAAAGTCATAAAATTGCAGCTGAAAACAGCCCCAAAACCGCCAAAAAACAGTATCAAAAACAAGCAATCGACAGGCCTTGTTTTTTGATTAGTGATAATCGTGTGCGGTTTCGTGCCTTGTTTTGGCCTTTGCATTGGTTTTGGTTTCGTGGGTTTCGTAGTCCATTGTTGCATGACTTTCTCTCTCTTTGTTAATTCCTTTTTTTAATTATTCTTATTATCATCATTATTATTAATCTTGTCACAACTAATCTTTTCCGTTGTCTTTGAATAAGCAGTTTATTCTAGGGCGATCCTTGCGACTACTAACCTTTGTTTACGTTTTGTTCTTATCAAGTGACGGAAAGCATCGCGTTACGAGGTTAGTTTGAGGCCAATGCTCAATCTCTTAACACCCTTTTGCATGCTTGTTAGAAATTTGAATTTTTATGCAAATTAGCATGTAATATTGATTAAGAACTATTCGACATGAATTAAAGTCAACATTAGACAAAACCTTTAATTCTTGTTGAATGCTTGCAAATCACAACTATTATGTCTCATACAAGACCGACAAATTAGTCCTTAGACCGGCAACTATTATGTCTTAGGCATCCTTTAATACGGACCTAAATAACACATGTCGCAACAACAAATTAGTCCTATATGCATTTATTTATATTAAACAACCCACATATTAATTTGCATGGTTAATGTTAAAACGGAAATTTGTTTGTTGTTGTCTTTGCTGCACTACTAGACATGGAGTCCTTCGCCTTGCTTTACAAAATTATAGGCAAGGCTTAAAACGGATTCCGCAGCTTCCCAAAAGAAGTGTTGTGGCGACTTCCTCTACTCGTTTCGAATATAAAAACACAACTCCAAGCATACTCACACTATGCAAAAGCAAGAATTCAATTCTAGCAAAATCCGAGCCATCAACTAATTATACCCCTCGGGGCAGGGGATGGGACCAGTTTCCCCGAACTGAAAAATGGAAATACCCCAGTGCTTGTACAGTATGTATCATATTCGGTTGAATACCGGTGCTTGTAAATTGTATACCATTCGATTTTTAATATTGTGCATTAACTATTTGGGGAAAAAATTGGCAATCATCTATTATAATGTGAGTGAGGTACAAAATTAAGAGAAAGTTTGAGTGTAAAAGGGGGAAAGTATGGAAAAGTGGGGTAAGCAAGGATTTTTGGTGGTTAAAAAGTAGTTGAGAGAGTGTCCCAAATGGAATAAAGCACAATGCAAAACATTAAAAATCGTCAAAATGAGAAATTACACAGAACATTAAAATCAAAGGGAGTATATATTAATCTTTAACCATTCAATGTTTTTCTTAATCAAATAAATCCAAGACTTTATAATTGTTTCCGAAATATAATATTTAATTACACTCCTCTTGAATTTAAATAGACTATGTATAAAAGTTATTGTTCAACCTTTGAATCTCTAATTCAAATTTACTTCTTCAATAATATTACATCAAAATAATTTTATACGTGTTTGAAAAAAAACTATTTCATTTTTCATTCTACCAAAATTATTGAATAACATTAACGATGAATTTTGTTATTTGAATGGTGAATAGAATGCAATTTTATTATTAATAAAGATCATTTATTGAAAGTGATAGTTTATTTTATTTGATTCATTAAAAATTGTAGTTATGCTATTAAAAGAATGGAAAGTCAAATAGCCTTAAAAATTGTAGTTAATCAAGCATCAACAAATTAAATCTATTGCCATAATAATATAGCCTTAACTTACCGAATACATACTTTATACGAAGTATAAAATTCCTTTGTTAAATTAGACAAAACTAAATATATCATGGTAAATTAATACATTCAGCAGCATTAATTCACATCAGGCCAACAAGTTATCATAATTCTCCCCATCACAATTGGTTGTGGTAAGAACCATAATTTCCCATCTAAGAATTTTTTGGATGTGTTGTATATGCCCAATTGCTCCACCATAAGTCAAAGATGGATCTCAAAGAAGGTTGGGAATATATTTGGATTTGAATCCCCATCAATATTAATATCTAGAGCCATCACCAGGGGATTTAATTTACGATCGTTTTGCAGACTGTCATTTTTACGAGTCGAATTTCCCAACATTAGGGGGAAAATAAACAGCTGGTAAAAAATTAGTTGTATGAATCTACCATAATTATCTTATCTTGACCCTTGTACTAAACAATGTGAATGGAAGTTCAAAAGATTATTCATTGACAAAATTGCAATTAAACTGTCAGATGCTTGCACTAGCCCAAATAATGACTAAGTCACCATAACAGCTGTAAATGCTCCGATCAAGATTGATGGTCTAAAGGAAAACTCAATATGCTAAAAATTAGAGCACGACTGAAGCTGAAGAGCACTTGGTTTTCAAAAGATAAAAATCCTCGGAAAAGAAAAGGAGCAAACATTGATAATGGCAAAACCGAGGAAGTAAGAGTTCTTAGAGAGTCTCAAAGAACCATGGAATGAAAATGACACAAATCATGAAGAAATTCAGGTACTTGACAATGAAGAGATTCAACGAATTATGTTATGCATGGGATACTTGGAACCCAAATGAAATCGCGTCGATGATATATTGCATACAATGTAGCAATTGATGTATGAATGAAGAAGAGGATCATGAACCGAATTCCATTGAAAAATGTAGACAAAGAGTTTTGGCCAAAGTGTAAAGAAGGAATTGATGCAGAATTGAAATCTCTTACAAAGAGAGAAGTATTGGCCAGTAGTTGTGACCACTGGTGGTGTGAAGCAGTGGGATATAAATGGTCTTTGGTGCGGAAAAGAATGAAAAGGGGAAAATGTGAGATATCAAGCGTCTTTAGTGGGACAAGGATTCTCACAAGATCGGTATCGATTTATGAAGAGACTTATACTCCTGTGGTGGATGCCAACTACTTTTAGAATTTTAAATCTGACTGGCAGTAAGAGGAGGATTGATTAAGAATAATGGATGTTGTCACACTTATTTATATGGCATAGATAAGATATATACATGAAACTTCCGAAGTTTATAACTGCAGAAGCAGCCAATTCAGGTCTCTCGAGAACAATATTCAATCAAATTGGAACAAATCCTTTGGTAGAAGCAGTGAGGTCGTATGTGGTATAATCGCCTTAGAAATATTTGTTGAAAAAGAATTGTAAAAATGACCCTATTAGTCCCTGTATTTTCATTAAAAGATTTGAGTCTAGCTTTGCCATTGTTGCTGTTTATGTTGATGATTTAAATATAATTGAAACTCCTGAAGAGATTTCAGTAACAGTGGAATATCTGAAGAAAGAATTTGAAATGAAGGATCTTGGAAAGACAAAATTTTGTGTGGGATTACAAATTGAACACCTAAAAGAAGGAATCCTTGTGCAGCAAAAGGCATATACAAAAAAGGTGCTTGAAAGATTTTACATGGACAAAGCACATCCACTAACAAGCCCAATGGTAGTAAGATCACTTGAAACAGGCAAGGACCCATTTCGCCCATGAGAAAATGATGAAGAGATTCTTGATCTTGAAATACCATATCTAAGTGCGATAGGGGCATTCATGTACCTTGCTTGTCACACAAGACCTGACATATCGTTCGTTGTTAATTAGTTAGTAAGGTTTAGTTAATGTCCTACCCAAAGGCATTGGAATGGGGTCAAGCATATATTTCGTTACCTTCAAGGTACAAGACATAAAGGGTTATTCTATTCTAACATGTCCAAAGAAGCATTAATTGGATTTGCAGATGCAGGGTACATATCTGATCCTCATAATGGTAAATCACGGATTGGATACGTGTTCACATATGGTGGCACTGACATCTATTGGCGTTCAATGAAACAAACTATTGCAGCTACATCTTCTAACCATGCAGAAATTCTAGCAATTCAGGAGGCCAGTCATGAGTGTGTATAGTTAAGATCTTTAATTCAGCACATACAAGAAGATTCTGGTCTATCAACTGGAAAGTTAGTTCCAACAATTTTATATGAAGACTATGTATAAAAGTTATTGTTCAACCTCGAATCATCTAATTCAAATTTCCCGTAAAAAAAAAATTAAAATTTTGACTTCTTCAATGGTATTCAACATCAAAATAATTTTATACATGTTTTAAAAAAACTATTCATTTTTCATTTGACCAAAATTATTCAATAACATTAACGATGAATTTTGTTATTTGAATGGTGATGAATAAGAATGAAATATCCAATATTAGTAAAGATCATTTATTGAAAGTGATAGTTTATCTTAGTTTGATTCATTAAAATTGTAGTTATGCTAGTGACAGAAATTTAGAGAAATGTTAAATGCAGCAGGCTGCTGCATTTAACAATGCAGCAAAGGGCATTTTGGTCTTTTTTGGGTGGGTCCCACATGACAGTTTGTTGTCAGTTTTTTTTATGCAAATCACCCTATGATTTGTTTTTGCAAATCACAAGGATATGCTTAAATGAATCAAGGATATGACAAAATCACACTAAGATTGGTGNTTTGTTTTTGCAAATCACAAGGATATGCTTAAATGAATCAAGGATATGACAAAATCACACTAAGATTGGTGAAAATGAACCAAGGATATGATAAAATGAATCTAGGATATGACAAAATCACACTATTTTTTTTTTGTTTTTGCAAATCACAAGGATATGCTTAAATGAATCAAGGATATGATAAAATCACACTAAGATAAGTGAAAATGAACCAACGATATGATAAAATGAATCGAGGATATCACAAAATCACACTATGATTTGTTTTTGGGATTTTCTATGAAATACCCCTGAGATTTTACGTTTTCTATGATATGCCCCTATAAAAAAATTCGTTCACAATATACCCCTCAGGTTTGATAATCTTCTACCATATAACCTTAATGGTTAAATTTAACAAAATATATGGTTAATTATAGTTTAAAAAAACATAAAAAAAACTTAATAAAAGCAGCTACCATTCCTCCTACCACCCACCCCCACTCCACCACTCCTCTCATGTCAATTAAAGGTTAAGCTTAATTAAAGATTTTATAAACATTTGGTTATCACGTAGAAGGGCACTAAAACTCAGGGGTATATTGTAGAAGAAATTTTTTGCAGGGGTATATTGTAGAAAACGCGAAACCTCGGGGGTATTTCATAAAAAATCCCTTTGTTTTTTTTWAAAAAAAATGTGAACAGTACCGTGTAGAAGACATGTAGCAGTCTGCTGCACCTATCATGACTCAAGAAATTGAAGGTCAGACGACAAACTACCTTCATTGAAGTTCATACAAGCATTCAACAAATCGATTAATATTTTATACTAAATCAAAATCAATTTTAGTAAACCTAACATAATAATAGCCTTAACTTACCGACACTACAAGAAAAACGATTTCGGCCGACCGTAGTCACCGACCGAAAATCGGTCGGTAAAGGGTGTTACCGACTGAAAATCGGTCGGTGACCTCGGTCGGATTTTTGATCGTCGGTAAAGAAATTTCACCGACCGATTTTCGGTCGGTGAGGCTATACCGACCGAATTACCTACTGAGTTTCGACTACCAAAAAATGGAGGGAAAATATGTTTTACCGACCGAATTTCGGTCGGTAATACTGACCGATTTTACATTCGGTCGGTATTACCGACCGAAATTTGGTCGGTAAAAACTTTTTTCTCTGCCAAAATTAAAAGGGGAGTCCTATTTTACCGACCAAATTTCGGTCGGTAATACCGACCGCATGTTAAATCGGTCGGTATTACCGACCGAAATTCGGTCGGTAAAATAGGACTTTGGAGTGAAATGAGGATTACCGACCGAAATGTCGGTCGGTAAAATAGTCAGGCAAATAAAAAAAAAATGAATCCAGCATTTCTAATGGTTTCAACTAGTAGTGATAGCTGGAGCTTGAATGAATAAACCATAAATCTACTGGAGTTACACTTTCCCAACGTATAAAAAAATTA
>SNQN01005887.1:4175-17640 GCA_008642245.1 Bassia scoparia
CTAAACAAAGCAGGGTCCAGCCCATACTTGTTGAAGATGCGAACCTCTGTGGGATGAGCATTGGGACCTAAAATTGAACTGCGAGGAATATGACTTGTACCTGCAGAGTGATGTCTCTTGGCAGCTGGCTCAGGGGCAAAAGGCGAAGGAGCTCTCTTTTCGCCCACCCGAGCAGAGTGCGATGAATCCCCCTTAGTCGGAGGAGGAGTTGGTGGTGTTTGCCGGGAAAGCTTCGGTTGACTTTTGGCACCTCAATGCCTTTGCCTTTGCCAGGCACGTCGGTGCTGCTCTTCCTCTTGGGAGCCTCAGTAGGCTCATTTATTTTGACACTGGGCTTCGCAGGCTCCCTGGGCGTCTTGTGCTTCCCCGCCGAGGGCGAGGAAGATTTATGCTCTGGTCTTCTCTCCTCGCTCCGCGAAGAGTGTTTTTATTTACTTTTCTCCTCGCTTCTCGAGGAATGTTTTGGTGCTTCCCTCTTCTCGCCCTGCGAGGAAGGTGTTCTCTCTTCCCCTCGCGAGGGAGTTGTGGTTTTATCTTTCCCCTCGCCTCGCGAGGTAGATGTCCTTTTGAGGACTTGATATTGTGGGGGCTTGGTGGAAGCAGGCTTCGAAGGCTGCCCCTTCTTGGTTGAGCTGGTCCTCCCAGCCGCCAAGATGTCGGAAGGTTTCTTCAACTTCTGCAAAAATAAGAAAAAGAATACAAGTAAGCCATCTCGCAGGAAAGGTAGAAAACTGGTGGGTCTCGCATTTGAGCAAGTGCTCATGCGAGGCATATGTCATATAGTCTTCGCAGCTGATAAATCAAATTATGCGAAGGAAAGTAAAGAAAGTGCGAGAGCAAGCACTTACCCGATGAGCAGCATTCTTCTCTGCCAATGTCTTCAGCCGCCATTCAGCTGCGAGAGCTTGAAACTCCTCACTGGCCATAGTCCCGTTCAAGCGAATGGGCAATTTAGCGAAGGAAGCTTCTGCGAGAGGAAACACTTGGTTAGAAAAATTCAAACAARAAGCAAAATTTACAAGTCAAAGATCTACCTCTGTCTGCTCGCGAAAGGCGACGACCACCTACGAGCTCAAAGGCTCGCAGGAAGTCATCATTGCAAAAACATTCGAGAGTTGGCAGCCAGTTCTTGGGGACCGTGGGCTTTTGGGCTAAAGTCCTAAATTCATGCTGAACAGTCTCGAAGTACTCTAACTGTTGGTTTATTACTGGGGTTTCAGCGCCTAATCCTCTCGTGTATGTATTTTGGTGCGAGGTCCACGAGGAAAGGATCTCGAAGTGCAGTTCTCTTCTGTGGTGCCAAGGAGAAATCATTCATTCCATTTGTACACCTTATGGGTTTTGTCGCAGGTAGTAATCCTTTTTGATGGAGGCTGGACAACCAGCCTGGCATCGCTATTCTTGGGAAATCAGATGCATGGCGAAAAGGAAGACATGCATGTGTCTCTTGGCAGCTTTAACTTTACAAACGCCATGTAGCCAAGAATATGAAAGGACTTGGGTGTCAGAGTGTGCGAGGCCAATACCATGGCTTCAGACATTGTTTGAAGAATGAGGGGAGAGCGAAGGCCGAGATCACACCACACGACTTGTTAAACTGCGAGGTGTCCTCGGAGTTGGGGATCGCAGTTCCGTCAGTAGGATCGACAAACATGTCCTTACCCATCAAGAGCGACGAAGCAATGTGAGGAGGCTGATGTGTGGTTCGCAGGAGTGCGTCCTCAGGCTTTCGACAATGCTTAACGAGGATTTCTTGTCTTGTTTAATTTCAGAAGCCTCCTCGACCTCTGGGGTTTATTTTTGGAATCCAGGACGGGGTCTTTATTATACTCCTCCTCAGTCCTATTCTCACTTGGTCTTGCAGTCGTTTTAGAGTCTCACGGTCACTGCTCTCCGAAAAGCGGCATCAAGTTCTGCGCTTATTCAGCAGAGTTTTAGGACTAGTCATCCTCCATAAATACAGGAATGTGACAGAGGTATTGGCGGTCCTCCGGTTCGTCCTCATAAATTGGTCTGTGGCCTCTAGTAGCTCGTATGTTTAATGCGGGTATCCTGATACGAATAGTAGAGTGTCAAGGATGGGAGAAGGTGTATCAGGGTGCGAGTAAAAAAATCAAGGGAGAGGAAAGCAGTTAAATTGGAGCCAGGACGAAGTTGGACTTGGTCTTCAAGCCAACTATTCTATTGGGCCGAAGAGTACGTAGATTGGTGTCATTATCACTTTTGATAAAAGAATAAAGAATAAGTGGGAAGTAGAAAGGTGCTAACAGTAACCTGAGGTGCGACGGTTGACGAGAATCGAAGAAGAAAAACCTGAAACTGGAACGTACGAGAGACTTACGCGACTACGACGATGAACCTTGGAAACCGCGAGGCGAACTTGGCAAAACTGCGAGAAGAAAGGGAAAATGTGCGAGAGAAGAGGAATTTCAAGGCGAAAAGAAGGAAAAAGTCTTCTCTTTATCCTCAGTGGGATATATATACCCTGTTCCGTTTTTTTCCCTTTGAATTTCCAAATTTGGAATGGAAGAGGAAGTTTGAGCGGGTGAAGAGGATTAATAACTGATCAGCTCGCTGCTGCTCATGACGAATTCCGAGGCTGCGAAATTAAATGCTTGGAGCCTAGCCATTCTCCCAGAAGGCACGTTCAACGAAAAAAAAAAAATTAGTTTTTTGATTTAGGTTTATTTACGCATGTAATGAAATGTAAAATCAGGATCAAAACCCATAAATACGATTTATGGTCTTTGAGGGGAAATGATGTGGCAGGGAAATCCTGCCACGTGTCTCCGCCCAATATGGATCAAAACGATCCACGTGGCAAACGCATATGTTTTTTATTAATCCGAACAAACGGGACGGAGAACCGACGTTTACACTAAAACAGTAGTAAGGAAACGCTCGGGAGCATGGATGGATGACAAGTGTCATCCATCCAAGTGGTTCTTGGTTTTGAGGGATTCCTATAATGACCAAAACCAAGGAACAAACAATTCTCCATTAGTTTATTGCATAACTCCAACTACTCTCTCTCTAGCTTGACACTGTTTTATCTAAATCGTAATTACTTAAGAATAGAGGGGAGATAATCAAATAGGATTATTCTCTTTGTGCAGGGTGCCAGCCTCAAGAATTTCTCATTCGGAGGTCTAGGAAAGCAAGAGCGAGTCTACGTGCAAATGATAGGGTCGCTCTCCCGGGGTAGGCATTGACGGGAAGCCTTCAACCCTCTTCAACCAGAAGCTAGGAAATATGTAGTCCAGGCCACGTCAATGACCAATTACTTGGTACAAAAGGCAACTACTAATGTAGGAATTTTATACGACCGTTTTTTGGTGCTTTTATTATTTAATCTAGTCGGTTTGAGTCGTTTTCACGTTTGATTTGAGTCTGTCTCGATTTACTTCTAGCTTTCTAACCGTGTTTAGTGTATATGTACTTTTCTCCTTTTTTTTTTTGCTCGTAAAAAGAAAGATACTATTGTCAAACATTAACAACCTAACCTCAACCTTTGAGACAAACAACTAGGTTGGACCATTACAAATAAAGGGAGGGGAGAACAAGTAAATTTCGATGGTGATCACAACCTCCGATTTGTTCTAGATAGTTTCTAGGTAAGAACTATAATAACAAAGAACAACATACTTGAGCCTGGTTTTACAAATGCAATAGGATAACAATCTGGGATTTCAATTTTACAATTTCAGCATCAAAGCGAAATTAACATCACAAATGAGCATAGAGAATCTTTCTGAAACTTGGTTAGGTAACTCTTCTAATATCCACAAACTTATATAAGAGAAGCCAACAATGCACAGGGAAGCCAATGACAAGTAATTCAAACCTAGGCTGGCAAAAGGGAATTGAAACAAAGCCGAGTTCATATCTAATTTACAATTATCTTAGGTGCGAAGTAATATTAGCTGATCAACCAGCTAGTAGCCTATGCTTTGGCAAATGAACTGGCTCCAAATAAAAGGAGCCAAGGATCCTCACATCTGCAATGCAAAAACTTCTAGTATGTATAGAAACAAAAAGTGTTCCATTTTGCACAATCTCTTATTTTAGACCAAGTCTCAACTGAATCTTGATTCACAATCTTTTTTCCAGCAACAGCAATTAGTAGGAGCACATAATTCCACTAGTTTGAAGCTAATGACAAATATGGACCTTGAATCCAATTGTCTTTTTGTGAGCCTGCCACATATGAAGTTAGCATTTTAGAAAATTCAAAAGGTGAAATATATCTCATACCAACACCATTTCAACTTGTAAAATTGCTTCAATTAACAGTTTTCAAAAGCTATAGAAAACATATACATTGCATAAAAAGTTAGGAACCTTCAATACCTTTAAAAAGTTTGAGGCAGAAGGAAAACACTTGAGCCAAAAAAGATTGAATATGAGCAGGACAGAGTTGATACGTTTGAACTCGGACAGCTATGAGAGACACCTAGAGCTCAACACTAATTCAAGCGTCATGTTTTCAACTAGATTCTTGCAGTCTTCACAAAACAGCATCTTCAACAAATAGGGTCCTGGTACGATTGACTAAGTATTTGAGGGGCAATGAACCTAAACAAAGTTTGTACACTATAAAGAACTCATCAAAGCTTTTGGAGGAAATGCTTTGCAAAAGAGCTCATTCTTATTGAAATTAATTTAGACTGAAGCATCAAAGAAACATGAAATAACATCAACATAATATTGAAGCTTCTTTGGTGTGATTTTTAGATATTCATTGATTCTATAATTTCAGATTTTTGGACATAGTTGTAGCTCTTGATTCGGTTTTAGAGTCAATCGAGGCTAAGGTCTGGTAACAGAGGATTTGGAGACCACTTGAACAATCAACCTGTTGTCCAGTATAACAACCTAGTAGTGGATAGCTACTCTCTTTGGTCGGACTTTTGAGGATTTCCAATAGCGAATCGCTACTTCAGTAGTGACGACCCGATAGTGGGATTTAGTGGTCGCTACTAGGTAGTATGACCAAGTAGCAACCCTTCCATTGGGTCGCTACACCCTACTGGAACATTATGCACTTTGGCTAATTTTCAGAGTACCGCTTGCTACTTTGTTAGTAGCGGGTCGCTACTATCTGCTGCGAGGATCTATATTTTTACTTGAACTTTATTTTGTTTTTATTTTTGTTGGAAGTATAAATACTCCAATGTTGTTAATCGGAAAAGTTGAGAATAACTCCTTGCAAGGAAGAATGAATACCTCAATGATCATACAATTGGAAATAAAAGTATCAGATTAATGATACATGGTAGACTATGCTAAACTATGTTATGCTAAATTAAACTTGGCTAATAAGCCAAGTGTATTTAAGGAAAGCGTCGGTAAAATAATGCGAAGAAAGGATTTGTTTGATGTTGTTGTTTTAATAAGTCTTCAACCCTCTATTTATTGCACTTGATGAATGAGATCGTCGGATCGTAGTTTGGCGTTTTCCTTTATGCTTGACAGTTAGTAGGCGCTTTGCTCTTTAACTTTGAGTCCTCTATCTTCCCTCTAAAACTCAACTCCTTAAGGGGCTTGTCGCTGGGCTGACACTACTAGAAATTTGCATACGAGCGACCGATTTTAGCGACCGATTTTATATCATCGGTCGCTATTAGCGATCATTAACGATCGAAAAACAGTTAAATCGATCGCTAATATTTTTTTTAAAAAAAACTGGGTCGCTTTCTTTATTTCGACTCTCACTCTCAATCTCACTCGACACTCTCACTCGACTCTCTCTCCTTCGACTCTCTCTCACAAAACCCCAAACCCCACTGGCGACCCTCTCTCTCTATTCTCTCACCGGCGACCACCCCCAGCGCCTCTCTATCCTCTCTCTTTCTTTCTCTCACCGCCTCTCTCTCTTTTTTCTTTCACCCACGCACTGCCGCCCTTCTCCCATTGTCGCCCCTCCGCACCGCTGTTGACCCACCCCTACCAGCGTTTCTCTCTCTTTCCCTCTAAATTACATTGTGATAAGGGTTTAATAGGGTTTAATTTTAGTGTTTAATTTTGAATTTGGTTTGTTTTAATTTGAGGGTTTAATTTTTTTTTTGTTTTGCAGCCACCATTGCCGCTGCCTTCACCCATCGCCACCGCCTCTCTAGGTAATTTTTTCCAATTTTTTCTTGAAATTTAGTTTAGGGTTTTGTTTAATTTTTTTACAATTTTTTCTATGAATTTTTTTGGGTTTTTTAGTTGTGTGTATGATTTTATTTGTGGTTTTTATAATTGATTTTTTTTTTAATATTATGAATGAATATGTTGTGTATTTTTGTATGCATGTATGTGTTTGTATTATGGGTTTTTTTGTTTTAAAATAATTACTTTTTCCAAAAATTTAAGTAAAGTAAGTATATATGTAAGTGTATGTATTAGCATTTTTTTAAATTGTTTTTTATGAATTTAAGCTAAAAAATTTAAGTTGGTATATACATGTATGTATGTATCTAATAAGCGTATGTTTGATGTTAGTAAAAAAGTGTGTGTGTGATGTGTGTGTGTGTGTGTGGTGTTGTGTGTGTGTGTGTGTGTGTGTGTGTGTGTGTGTGTGTGTGTGGTTTGTCTGTTTTGTGGTGTTGTGTGTCTGTGTGTGTCTGTTGTATTTATATATATTATATATATATGTAAGTTGTTATGTGAATGTACTTATAAATATGTATGTGAATGTATGTATTAATATGTATGTATATAAATGTATGTAGGAATATGTATGAATGTATGTTTAAAATCATAACGCAATAAATAATGAATTCTTTTTCAAATGTATTGTATGTATGTATGTGTGTAACTATGCAATTGAATTAATGGATATGCATCATTGGCTTAGATACTTGTTCAAGGCTTACTCATTAGGAGTTAGCCTTCAATAGTCCCCGCTTTGGGACTGTTCTTGAATGTCCCTCACTCACTACTTTGGATGTAAATGCGCGGCTTGTTTTCAATTCTAAGGAATATTTCGGGTTATCATTTCCCTTAAAGTTCTCTGGGTACATATGTATATCAAATTTTACATCGTGTACTTGGAGAACCATGGGGAGATGCTACCGAAATTTTCTTAGAATTGAAAACATGACATGCATTTACCAGTGAGAGGAGATCGACATTCAAGAATGGGTTAGGTTGGAGTGACAAGGACCCAAGGACCTAGCATTGCATTCACAATTCACTTTGAAATCGTATAAAGCCTTTTGAGTTATTACAAATGATGAGTTAGTATAGGCCTTTGATTTATCAATGATGTGTTATTGGATGGCCTTTTATTTACTTTAATGTACTGTATTCAATTCTAATTGTTTGTTTTTATTGTGCATTGAATTCGGGATCTATTCTTCTACTACCTTCAAAGAGTAACGAAAGTTCAAGGCGTGCACATCATCTTATCATTGGTATGTACTTTAAATATCGAAGTTTTAAATTTTCTACATGTAAAGTCTTTCCATGTTCTTGAGTTGATTATGCTACTTTCATTTCATTGTGTATCATGCTACTTGTAGTTTGAGTATATTATACTAAGCTACTTTCATATGCTACTTTGATATAGTGAAACATGTTGCATATGTCGTATTTATTTAAATGCTATATACCTTTAATTAAAACTCAAAAAACTAGTTCCCGTAGCTTTTAATAATGAAAATAAACTTGATTGTGGTTTGAAATAACGAAATATGATTGTTTCGGCAAGTAAACTCTTTAAGGGCGAAAATCGCCAATTTTCAGCCATTTTCGTTCCCAAAATGACCTTAGGACGCCTAAAACTTCACAAACTCGGTCCCTGTAGGTTTGATTATCACTTGAATGTCATTTGAAATCACGAAATGTGAATGCTGGTTGAAAATCGGGCAAGCGAAGCTCATAAAAAATTACTTAAATATATATACATGTGTATCACAGGAAAAGGCTTTAAGAAGAATTAAGAAAGGTCAAAATAAAATATATAGGAGTGAAAACATTGAAGGATGTTTGAATGCTTAACACTGATTTTTTTAATGGCTTAGAATAGGCTTAATCGAAATGAAAAGGAAAGAGCGTGAGTGGATGTACAATAGATGCCATCAGAACCGCATACTTCAGAATGAGTTCGTCAAAGGGGTGAATGAATTTGTTGCCTTCGCTCAACAGCACCCCGAGCTCAATAGCGAGGACAAAATAAGATGTCCGTGTGCTAGGTGTAAAAACATGAAGTTTTTGGATGGGCCCGAGTTAAAGGTAAATTTGTATAGGAAGGGGTTCATGGATCATTACTATGAATGGTTATGTCACGGTGAAAGGGCGAGTATAGGGTCCACGTCGTCTTCTATTGAGCCGAATCCTTACCGGGAAATGGTTGTTGATGCTTTTGGGAACAACGTGGACCAATCACTTCTTGAGGAGGCAGGTTCGACCGAAGAAGAACCAAATGCGGAAGCCAAAATGTTCTTCGAGATGCTCAAGGCAGCCGAGCAGCCGTTGTATGATGGGAGCAACATCTCGGTGTTGGAGAAGGCTTCTAGAATGATCAATTTGAAATCCGAGTACAACTTACCACACAGGTGCGTAGAAGGTTTCGGGTCATTGTTGAGTGATGCACTCCCAACGACCCAAAAAACTAAGTGTAACACCTACTACAACACAAAAAAGGTACTSAAGGGATTAGAGCTTCCTCACGAGAAGATACACTCATGCCCTAATGGATGTATGMTGTATTGGAAGGACGATGCCGAGCTTGATAAGTGTCGTCATTGCGGGTTGAATCGGTACAAGAATACTTCGAATGGCAGTTTGGTTCCCGCAAGCTTTCTGGTGTACTTCCCAATAACACCACGTTTGCAAAGGATGTTTGCCACCCAAAACATTGTTGAGTCAATGACATGGCATTATGAACATCGTCGAGGGCAAGGGAACATGACTCACCCAAGTGACAGCAAAGCTTGGAAGCACTTCGACACGACCTTTACGGACTTTGCATTCGAGCCTCGAAATGTTAAACTTGGGTTGTGCACGGATGGTTTTTCCGTTTTCGGGAAGTTTGGAAAGCAATACTCTTGTTGGCCTATTCTCACTACAACTTACAACATGTCACCGGACATGTGCATGAAAAAACCTTTCATTTTCCTTTCCTTGCTTATTCCTTGGCCCAAAAATTCGAAGAACAACTTGGATGTCTACATGCAACCTTTGATTGATGAGTTGAAGCAGTTGTTGTCGGTTAGGTCCTTGGCTTATGACATCTCAAAGAAGCAAAATTTCAATCTTCGCGCAGCCGTGTTGTGGACTATCAGTGACTTTCCAGCATATGTATGTTGTCAGGTTGGAGCCCGTTTGGCTTTAAGGCGTGTCCATATTGCATGGAGAAAAGTAAGGCCTTTTGGCTAACACGTGGTGGCAAAGTATCATGGTTTGATTGCCATCGTCAGTTTTTAGATTCCGACCACCCTTTCCGGAAGAATAAGACAGCTTTCTATAAGAATAGAGTAGAAAATGACTCGGCGCCTCATATCATGCCAGGTGAGGAACTTTGGGAGATTGTGAAGGACTTATCGAGAGTAACAGATGGTCCTGATGCTTTGAAGCAATTGAAGAAGAAAAAAATGGGATGGGATAAGCAATCTTGTTTGTGGGACCTACCGTATTGGAAGGATTTGCTGCTTCGGCACAACTCAGACGTCATGCATATTGAGAAGAACTTCTTCGAGTAGCTCATCAACACCATCATGGACGTGAAAGATGAAACGTCTGACACTGTGAGTGCGAGAAAAGACATGAAGCATTTTTGTAGGCGCCGAGAGTTAGAGGTCATTGATGATGGTAAGGGTAATGAGTTGATGCCTAAGCAACCTTTCGCACTTAACAAGGAGCAGAAGAAGGTGTTATGTGAATGGAATCGAGAATTGAGGTTTCTTGACGGGTATGCTTCGAACTTGAGTCGGTGTGTTGATAAAAAAAATCGGCTTCATGGAATGAAGAGTCACGATTGTCATGTATTTATGGAGCGGTTGTTGCCTATTTGCCTAAGAGAGTTGCTTCCCCTTCATATTTGGAAGGAAATAACCGAAATTAGCCAATTTTTCCGAGACTTGTGTGCTCCTACTATCACGTTGAGTGAGATAGAGTGCCTACAAAACAACATTGCTGAGATCTTATGCAAGTTAGAAAAAAAAATTCCGCCTGCATTCTTTAACTCCATGGAGCAGTTGCTGGTACACTTGCCATACGAAGCATATACTGGGGGTCCCATTCAATACAGATGGATGTACCCATTCGAACGATGAGTTATTGTTTATCATTTATACCCCATTAATTATTTCTTATGAAGTGACATCTACATTCCTCATGTGTCCTTTGCTCACAGGTTCCTTAACCACTTGAAACGTAAAGTGGGGAACAAGGCAAGGGTTGAAGGTTCTATATGCATTGCATACCTGGCTGAGGAGATATCCAATTTCTGCTCGCAGTACTTTCAGTCAGGGGTTGGTACAAAATCGAGGGACTTGGGTAGAAATGCATACCCTGTTGTGGAAAGCCAACATGGTGTCAATGTCCTTAATTGTTTAGGGAGGATTGTGGTCGACCAGGTACGAGTGGTAGTAAACGTTGGTTGACAAAGAGGGAGTACGAACGAGCCCATATGTACATCCTCGCGAATTGTGGCATACTAAGTGACTATGAAAGGTAATTTTCTTAGTTTAACTATCTTAGTTTACAAAAGCATATTGCATGTCGGCTTAGCTGACTAAACATCGAACTTGCGCACTATAATAGGCAATTTGAGGATCACATAGTGCAGTCAAATCCTCACATCAAGAGGGATGACGCCTGGATCCAATGCGAATCCCAATACCCGGCATGGTTAAAGACACAAGTGAATCCCAATACCTACATTCCCCACTTTTTTAATTACATACCTTAATTTTATTATTGACACACTCAACAAATCTAGGTTCTTCGGACACAGTCTGCCGTTGACGTCACACGAGCTCTTGCGATGGGCCCCTCGAAACAAGTGACAACTTGGAATCAATTCTACGTCAATGGGTACAATTTCCACACGCAAAGCTATGGTAAGAACAAGTCAACCATGAATTATGGTGTGTCTGTGTGTTGAGAGTCAAGGAGGGGTTGACTATTTCGGCACTTTGGAAGAGGTGATACAATTGTCTTATCACGAGAGTGACATAGAATACAAGACGATATTGTTCAACTGCAATTGGTTTGATTGTGACAAGGGCATGAATGTTCATACCAGAAATATAGACTTGTAGAAGTCAATCACACTAGAAGACTCCCTTGGTACGACCCCTTCGTTGTTCAAGCCACTCAGGTGTATAATGCACCTTATCCTAGCCTTAAGAGGGACAAAGTGCAGTGGTGGGTTGTGTTCAAGACAAAAGCTAGGTCAGAGGTTGATGCACCGATGGAATCAGATGTTCTGCAAGAGGAAAGATCCTTGTCCCTGTAGGTCTATGTTCTCGGACGAGATACCAGACTATGAGGTCATCGAGGGTGATGATGACAAAGATGAGGTCATTCCAAGTCTAGCTGAAGACGACGGTGACAGTGTTGAGGAGCTTAGCAGTGATGGGAGTGAAAACATGGTTGATGATGACGACAAGGATGTCGATGACGTCGATTTGTTTCATTAGGATTTAATGTAAATTTAATTTAAGTGTACCTCAACTTAATGTCATTCGAAACCAAAAACAAGGTTATTGTAATAATTGTAGTAATGTAAGTTTATTGAATTTCTCCTCTTGAGCTTCTTAAATATATTAACTCTGAGTGTTTAGTTTTGGATATATGACTAATATTAACCGTGTAAATATTTTACTACTTTATGCAGGAACATGGCACCAAAACCTCGACGTGGGTCGAAAGGCAAGGAGTAGTCCGACCAGCAGTTCGACCATATCCATTATTCTCCAGCCCATTCTTCAGCTCCGGCTTAGACTCAGCCTCAGCCTTTGTCGACGCTGCCTCTGACGATGCGTCCTACTTGCTCCATGGAGGCCCTATGTCCTGGAGACCTCAGTCGTCGTGCCGATTTGTATAAGAGACGGCCGGTGGTTTCTCCTTCTTTTTCTTCTCCTCGTTGGGTGGAAAACGCTGCAGCTCGTCACCTCGATTTTGGGGCGACATCTTAATTTACAGCCTCCTTCTTTCCAGGCTCCATCTTTCTGCGCTCCATCGTTTGTGACTTAACCTATGGTGCCTCATTCTACGGTACCTCAGTCTACGGTGCCTCAGTCTACGATGCCTCAGTCTACAGTGCCTCAGTTTATGGGTCAGCATCGTCCTATCCGTCCTCCGACTTCTCTTCCTCAGCCTACTCATGTGCCTCAGTCTACGGGATAATATCGCCCCACCCGTCCTCCGACTTCTCTGTCCCAGCCTACAAATGTGTCTCAGTCTACTCCGGCTCAGTATACTCCATCCCAGACTACTCAGACAACTCCAACTGAGCCTACCCGAGCTCCTGATGCAGATTCTCGTGCGGGCGAGGCTTCTAAGTCTACCACCCTTCCTGTTCGAGAATTGGACCCGAGTGGCCTATGGTGAGTTTTAAAGTTATTGAATTTTTTTAATGTTTTGACTGTTTGAATTAAGTTGTCTTCATATCTATTTTAATCTATTTATGTTTTGTATGCAAGGTTTCACAACCAAGATGTTGTTCGATCCATATCGTCCGTAATGAGGACCTACTTCTGACAGCCTTAGAGGAACTACAGTGAGGTCGATAGGGACACGAAGGATCATTGGTGGAGCATATGGAAGGTGAGGATGACAAACTTTTTACTTTTAAAAAAAAACAGTTGTTTTTTTAAAATATAATCTAATATATATGTTAACATATTTCATTGTCTTATATCTAATGCAAAGAATGTATACATGGAGGCCCGAGTTGGAGGGCACGGTGAAGAAGACGTATGAAGAAAAGGCTGCACTCCGTCTGAAAGACACATTCTACGGCCTAGTTAGGAAGACTGACGCGCCCATATGGGTTGGAGATGACTTGTTCCAAAAAATAAAGGACAGGCTGAAGGACCCAAAGTCCAAGAAAAAGTTGACCCAGGCCAAGGCAAACAGGAGATGCAGCAACGCTAGTGMCCCCGCCCCTCCATCTCACTGTCAGGGATCCGTCTCAACTATTCATCGAGCTAAGCAATTGATTAGTTTAATCTTTCATTTAAGTATTGTAAATACTCATTCGTTAAAATTTTTTTATATCATCTAACATATGGAAAAAAATTTGTGTTGGTTAAGGAGGTGAAAGAAACGAAGAAGCCTAATGCTGCAGAACTCTACCTTGACACTCACTTCAAGAAGCAACCGGGAAAGGAACCGCTTTCTTCTTCGTTTACTTCGTATTTGATGTTTAGAGTGAAATTCCGGCTTATAAGCCGATGAGTACGAATATGATTGCTTTTTTATGATTTGCATTTGATGTTTATAGCGGAATTCCAGCTTAAAAGCCGAT
>SNQN01005887.1:19500-41789 GCA_008642245.1 Bassia scoparia
GAGATGGAAAAAGTCACAAAGACCCCATTATCTCTCTACTATCAAATTGTAGGTCAATGGTTCGGAATAAGTCGATAAGACCCCGAAACCATAAACAAACCCTAAATATGTATCTTTTGATGGAGGAATCAAGAGGTTCACGATAATTGTCGCCCCACAAATTATCTTAAAATTATATTGTGATCCCATATTTCTTGCCACTTATATTAATTTTGCAGGTTTGAATTTTAATGGTTTACAAATTGACACGCTCGGTGGGACCATTGTCGCTCTTCATCTCCAATCTCTAGAGATCAAAGTTCGTAGAATTTGATAGAAGAATGATAAGTTCAAGTTTCGAATTCTACATCAAATTTTTGAGACCAAGTTGCATTCGACATCAAGTCTTCACAACAGGTCTCGAGGGGGCATTTGTAGACACAGAAAATTTGAATTCGAATTTAAATTTTAGGTGTCATTTCTATCCAAAATAAATTATATAAAGTTTGTTATAATATTAGGGTTTTTAGGGATTTTTTACTTTTATTGTTTTCCAAGTTAGTTTCTCTATATAAAGGATAATATTCTAGGGTTTGAGGGAGGGAGATGGAAAAAGTCACAAAGACCCCATTATCTCTCTACTATCAAATTGTAGGTCAACGGTTCGAAATAAGTCGATAAGACCCCGAAACCATAAACAAACCCTAAATATGTATCTTTTGAGAGAGGAATCAAGAGGTTCATGATAATTGTCGCCCCACAAATTATCTTAAAATTATATTGTGATCCCATAATTTCTTGCCTCTTATATTAATTTTGCAGGTTTGAAAATTCATGAGGATTGCTTTTGTTTACTTCATATTTGAAGTTTAGGGAGGAATTTCGGCTTATAAGCTGATGAGTACGAATAGGATTTCTTTTATATGATTAAGTGAATAATAGGTTGAGTTTGTAGAAGTTAGGCGCGAAAACCCCTAAAAACACCCAAAATGGCCCTTTTCACGCCCCAAAGTGGACTTGTCGTGTCTTAACGTGTCCAATCAAGGCCTAGAAAGCTTAAGTGAATAAAATATGATATGAACGAGCTTTAAAACCGTGTAACAGGTTGAGTTTGTAAAAGTTAGGTGCGAAAACCCCTAAAAACGCCCAAAATGGCCCTTCACGCCCCAAAGTGTACTTGTCGTGTCTAAACGTGTCCAATTAAGACCTAGAAAGCTTAAGTGAATATAATATGACATGAATGAGCTTTAAAACCATGTAATAGGTTGAGTTTGAAGAAGTTAGGCGCGAAAACCCCTAAATACGCCCAAAATGGCCCTTTCACGCCCCAAAGTGGACTTGTCGTGTCTTAACGTGTCCAATCAAGACTTATAAAGCTTAAGTGAATAAAATATGACATGAAAGAGCTTTAAAACTGTGTAATAGGTTGAGTTTGTAGAAGTTAGGCGCGAAACCCCTAAAAACRCCCAAAATGGCCCTTTCACGCCCCAA
Source organism: Bassia scoparia (assembly GCA_008642245.1). NCBI lineage: Eukaryota > Viridiplantae > Streptophyta > Magnoliopsida > Caryophyllales > Amaranthaceae > Bassia > Bassia scoparia. Next base: position 20,971 of record SNQN01005887.1, read on the forward strand.
AGTGGACTTGTCGTGTCTTAACGTGTCCAATCAAGACATAGAAAGCTTAAGTAAATAAAATATGACATGAACGAGCTTTAAAAGCGTGTAATAGGTTGATTTTGTAGAAGTTAGGCGCGATTACCCCCTAAAATGGCCCAAAATGGCACTTTCACACCCTAAAGTGGACTTGTCGTACCTTAACGTGTCCAATCAAAGATTAAGTGAATAAAATATGATATGAACGAGCTTTAAAACCATGTAGTAGGTTGAGTTTGTAGAAGTTAGGCGCGAAAAACCAAAAAAACGCCCTAAAAGGGCCCTTTTACACCCCAAAGTGAAGTTGTCATGTTTAAACGTGTGCAATCAAGACCTAAAAAGCTTCAGTGAATAAAATATGACATGATCGAGCTTAAAAAACTTGTTATAAGTTGAGTTTGTAGTAGTTAGGCGCGAAAACCCCTAAAAACGCCCAAAAATTTGCATGTCATTAATGTCATTTAGTTTTTATTTGGAATTGTTTCAACTAACTCCATAATTTGCAGGAAAAGTATACTCAGAAGCTTTCTGAGTTTCAGGCTAGTGACTCACCACCGGATCCCAACGAAGTCTTCTATGAGACGGTCGGTGGGTATCGTAAGGGTGAGGTTCATGGGTTCGGCAGAGATGGAGCTTTCCTCTTTTATGAGAAAAGCTCGCGTTGGCACGGCGGATCAGGCTATTCTCCATCGGTTTCCACTCAGCTTACACAATTGTCTAAGGAATTGGTGCGAGCTAGGGCAGAGTTAGCGGATAGAGACCATTAGCGGGATGAGGAGCAACGCCGTCTAGCGAAGCAGCTAAGCAAGCGGGACGAGGAGCAACGCCGTCAAGCGGAGAAGATAAAGCAGCAGGATGCGTATATGGAGCATATGGACGCTTTCATGAGGCAGTTCGGCGATCCGCCTCCCTTTCCTGGACGCTTCCCCGATGACCGCACAGACGGTTCTGGAGCCTTCGTAGCGTCGTAGCAATTCTTAGTTAGATTTGGATTTATTTTATCGTACTTTGTTATTTGTTACATTTTCACTTAAAATTTTTAGAAATATATTGAGTTAATCATGCATGTATTACAACTTGTTTATATCTAATATAAAACTTAATTTTTGTATATTTATTTTGTTTTTTCGTTAATATTTATTTTTATTTATTTTTATATTACATTTACGGAAAAAAAAACCCACGAGCTATTTATTAAAAAAAGCGGGAATAACCTTTTAGCGACCGATTCTTCGGTCGCTAATAGCGATCGACTGCAATATCGGTCGCTAATTATTTTTTCCCTCGATGTTCCCTCTATTTTACCAGTCAAAAAGCGATCGCAAATTCGGTCGCTAAAATTTTTTAGAGACGAGGGGAAAGGCGACCAACGTTAGCGACCGATTTTCGATCGCTAATGTCGGTCGCCCGCGCTTGTTATTCTTGTTGTGTGATTTCATTGGGTCATCTTCCTCTATCTTCCTGGCACTTATGTCTGATCGTCAGATTAGAATATGATGGAAAATGGTATTCTTTCTACCTAAGGTCAACGTTAATCAACGAAAAGTTAACTAAAGTATTTTTAGTTGTAACAACCGCTGACTTATGGTGTAAGGTGAACTTTCATATTACTAATCCCCCTATCATAAAAGCTATTCGTATCTACTTCTATTTTAGAGCCTCTCAAAATAAGAAAAATATAAATGAATAAAATAAAGGATTTTTCCTCATATACCCCTGAGGTTTTACGTAATAACCCATATACACTTGAACTTTTGAAAATGCCTCATATACCCCTAAGGTTGGGAAAATACCTTAAATGCCCTTAATATGGACGAAAAAGCTAAGACTGTTAGTTTTTCATCCGACTAACCCCTAATTCAACACATTTAACCTTAAATTCATCATCTGTCCTCGTAATACCTCTATAATTATCAAAAAATAAATAAAAAAATGTTCAACCTCATCTTCATCTTCGAACAAAACTCATCTTCAACCAACCTACAACTTATCCCAAAACTCAAAAATTCGAACCCACAAATTAAACCAAAAATACAATTCCTAATGTTATAAAGATGGAATCTACCTTTAAATTACATAGATTACATGAATACCAATACAAAATTCATTTTATCCATCATTCCATTACCAATAAATTAAGGATAAATCAATAAACATTAACAGAATCACTTATCACTCATCAGCCCCAATATTAACGATAAATAAAAATTAAGTACTATATATATGAAGTATATCACAATAAACATAAACCTTGTCAATAGAATTATTAGTCTTCTTAGAGTAGTAGTAATTGGAGACAACCACACCAGCAACTGCTAAAACAATGACCGCAACGACAATGACAACAATCGGTGATGAATTCAACGAAACGACGGGAACTTGAGAACAAACCAACGATACTTGCATTTACGATTGTGAAATTTCATGCTTGTGTGGAAATAGAATCTAGAGCATCTATATATGAAATATGTTGAAAAGAGAGAAAAAAAAGAATAATAAAAGATGACGATGGAATGGAWTAGAGTTGAAGCCTAATTTCAAAGTAAGTGAGAGAAGAGTAACGTAGTTTGAGKGTTGATTTTCTKGGTTTTGGATCRGTTGGATTAGGGGTTAATATGAATTTAGGGTTAATTGGGTTKAAATAGGGGTTAATTTGATTACAKGCTAACGGTGTTAGATTTTCCATCCATAATAAGAGCATTTGAGTTATTTTCCTTAACCTCAGGGGTATATGAGGCGTTTTCAAAAGTTCAGGGGTATATGGKTTAATGCATAAAACTCAAGGGTATATGAGAAATAATTAGGGATGGAAATGGRWCGGATTCRGGGCGRAWGAACMATCACCCGCATCCATCCACCCCACTTGATCCATCCATCACCCKCCCACCCATCCACCGAATCCATCCATCCAYCACCCACAGGTGAAACGGATGGATCGGGTGAATAAACGKATGATAAACATGCTTAAAACCTGTCAAAAAATYAGCAACTCTATACAAAAAAATAGGCCTAATATGGCAAGACTTGTAATGTTTCATATAATTAGTAACATATTAAATCAGTATTCATAATTATTAAATCAAAATTAACTTTACAAATAAAATTTTAAAAAATATAGGAAAAAAAACAACATTAAAAACAGTAGCAAAAACAGTGTGAAAACATAATTTGACATTAAAAGAACATTGCAAAATAGCATAAAAATGAATAAGAAAAAAACGCAACAAAAAATAGTAAGAATAAGAACATATTACAAAATAGCAGGAAAACATCACAAAACAACATAAAAAAATAGGAAGAATTCTAATTTAAGTTTTAACCCTAAAAATAGAACAAATTCAATTTAAACCCTAAAAAATACGAATTTAATTAACAACTCAACAAATAAACAAGTGAACAGCAAGTATAATTTAGTAAACAAATCGTTTGGATTCAACAATTAAACCCTAAAAAATATATTGTTGCTAGCTAGACGCCATTGTGAGCCGTCGACTTGTACCGCCACTGTGAGCCGCTGTCGGGTATAGATCGACCAGAGAAGTAGCAATAGTAATGGCATTATTTGGAGTGACAGACGGAGTGAATTTTTAGGGTTTTAGTCTTTAGTGAGAGAGAATTAGATAGTTTGACGAGGTACTGTAAAGTTCATGACAACTGTAAGAATATAACTTGGGCCTAGCCTATTTAGTATTTTTCAAAAAAACTGAAATTAAATATATGGATGACGGATCGGGTGATGGGTGAAAAAATCTCACCCGTATCCGTTAATCCACCACCCGTCTTTCATCCATATAAACTGGGTTTTTCACCCATCCATTTAAGCGGGTGGACTGGATTAATGGGTGATACACTAGATATTTCCATCCCTAGAAATAATTTTATAAAATATTCCTATCTAAATTGAGGTCTCAACATGCAAATTAAAAAAGGAAGATGATTAATGGGTTTCACTACTCCCCTCAACCACAAATTTCAATCATCAGCTTTATTTGACAATTTGAAGGCATACGTAAAAGTGATTTTTTACTTGACTTTTATTTTACTATTATTTGAGAGATGAGAGGTGATGAAACATTGAATGAAGACACATTTTTACAATTGCTTTAAATGTGACTATCACTCCATTACTCTAATAATAAATCAGAAATGCGGTCTCAAGAGTCACAAAAATTATTTAGGTGTAAATTGTAATAGTTTTATTATAACAATTAATATTTTTAGGCGTGTGCCCTTATCGGGCCTACGTCCTACGTCGATTTTAAATTGTGGGCTTGAGCCACAGATCACTCACATGAGTGCGTTGGGGGTGTACTATTGTCGATAGAGGGGATTGCCACCGTGCCTATACAAGTTAATCACGGACTTCTGAAACATTGGTACCAAACTAATGACCCCATTATTTGGTCTGGTAACCAGAGTGTGGGTTCGGGGACATTGTACGGATAAGAACTTTGACCCAATTCACCCGCATGTAGCGGCCTCTACAAGGTTTATTTCATTATAGTTTCATAAATCATAATCATTAAATTCAAAGAGCCTATCGATTTTTTACCTTAAAAAGCACACTAAAGTAATATTATTACAAGAATTGATCTATTTCTATTATGCATGCATCACTACCTATCCTAACGATTGGGATGACTTCGAATTAATCAAATTAATATGGTGCCTAAAATCCATTCTTCCATAATTAATCTGAATTTAATGTGATTCAAGCAAATTCTGATCTTAATTAAGCAATCGAAAGAGTCATAGACACAAAGACCAAAAATAATATATACAAATCAACTTACCTTGTATCGCTATCAATACAAAAACAAAGATTAGTGCATCAAAAGCTTTGCTTCCAAGTTTCAATTGAAATCTCTTATCACAACAGATGAAATCGTTAGCATTGACAATTATAATTAAAACGATTGCGATAAGTCAAAAACGATTGAAAACGAATGAATTTACATGGTTGAAAACCAAAAGCAAAATAAAATTCAATGTATTATATTAATCAAAATTAATAACAAGAGAAGAGAGAGAGTTTGATTGAATAGCCTCAGAATTTGTACTTAAATCAGCAAAGATATGACTCCGAAAGCTACGACGAATTCGAGGGACTTTTGATTTTGAAAGTGGTTTGTGTTTGTGGATTAAATTTGAATGAGAGAAACTTTTGAGAGCTTTGAATTGCACTTTGAATACTGATTTTTTTTATCGAAGTTGTTTTTATGGTCGAATAAGCATTGAGAGCATGTATTTATAGGCGTATACGAAAGATAAGATAGTAAAGACTAATTCTATCTATCCTTCGTCCGATATCTTTGGGAATTTTTGCATCTATATCTTTTAGATCTAATTTGTTATCCAAATTAACATTTATCCACTTTTGGATTAACTTAGTGGACAAGATTAATCATCTAGAATATTTCGGATCTTTCCTGAATTATGGATTTATCTAAGAATTTCTGAATTTATTTATTTTCGAAAATCATTTTAGAAAACTTGTAAAAATCATAGAAAAACAAAGAAAAATCAGAAAAATAATCTAAAAATCTGGCAAACTCAGAAAAATGAGAAGAACAAAATGAAAAGCGAAAATTATAGAAATAACCTATAGAAAATATTCTAAAAAAATCCTAAAAATAAAAAGCCTAAAAATAGAAAATAATTGAAATAAATAAAAAATATATTTTTTCGCCTATTATTGGGCCCTCGGTGTATGATTTCGAACTCAACTTTAATTCAACTCATGCAAATGGGTGTGGTTTATGGATTTTATTGCAAATTTATGAATCAAATCTATTTAGAAATGTCGTTTTTTTATTTCCTCATCGGTTATTCAATTTGGGGAGACACTTTTGGGTGTCTACAATAGTTTTAGTCTAAATTTCAATATATTTTTCAACAATTCAGGTGACTCCACCTTATTTAAAAATTTGTATTAAATCCAATAGATTATTATCGATTGACAATAGAACTATATTTTATTATAATAACCATGTACGGACTTAGATATTTTTACAAGGTTCAGTTTTTCACCTTCGACTTATGGTGTAAGGTGAACTTTCATATTACTCAACCCCCCTATCATAAAAATTATTTACGTCTACTTGTATCTTAGATCCTCTTAAAATAAGAAAAATGAAAATGAAAATATTAATCCTACCTGAATGGAAGTTTCAACTTGCAAATGAAAAAAGAAAGATGTTTAATGGGTTTCATTTTTATTTTATTTTTTACGTGGAAGAAAATTTATTTAAATCAAAGCTTTCTCGGCATCTACATTAGTTTTTGAACATAACTCAAAAAGGTCTAAAAGACATAAATAAATACTAGAACCATTACACCTAAAACTGCTTCTATTCACACTCCTCTTCACAAATTTAATTTCATACTTGGACCCATTTGAAAAAATCGATGTCATAGCATCTTTCACGAAATCCTTCACCAACTATGTTGTAGGTATTATGATGTAAGCAGTTACACTATAGATTAGATCTTCATGAGTCAGATTCTTCTTCCCTGACATGACCCTACAAATCAAAACACTAATACCCATCAAAACAAGTAGATAAGTGACGCACATGGGTATTAAAATCACACAAAAACGCACAAAATTGAAAATAGACATCAAAACAATAAAAAAAACTCCAAACAATAATAGACTACACAATCACATGTCCCGTAAAACACAGAATCAGAACCCTCCTTGAATGGCCCTGGGCGACGGTGAGAGAACCAAACCCTTAAGCGCACCAATTGAATGAATCCTACCCAAGGTTTTAACACTAGAATACTCATGCCGAAGAGAGGACCCACAACAGGAGATCAATCCACAATGAATTCAAGGAAGATCTGCGAACCAAAAAGAAGAAAGCCGAAACCACAAATTGCCATGAGCGTCCGACGATGCAGCCCAACTAGACGAAGGAAGGGATGGGTAACTCGTTGACCGGGAAGGGTTATGGCTGCAACCCATCCAACGAGCCCCCCTATAGGCTAACGACGTTAAATACTACAGAGAGTAGGAGACAAGAGCGTTAGAGAGGAAAAAAAAGGGATTGGACATTTGATGGCACAATCAAATGTGATTTTTTACTTGACTTTTTGTTCACTACCATTTGAGAGATGAGAGATGGCAGATGGGAGATGAGAGGTGAGAGGTGATGAAACATTGAATAAAGACAAATTTTTACAATAGCCTTAAATGTGACTGTCACTCTATTACTCTAGTAATAAATCACAAACGCAATCTCGCGTGATTCACGAAAACGATTTAGGTGTAACTTGTATTAAATTTATGATAACTATTAATAGTTTTAGTGTAAATTTCAATATATTTTTCAATAATTTAAGGTGACTCCACCTTATTTATTAAAATTGTGTTTGATATCATTTGACTATTTATCGATTGGCAATAGAGCTATATTTTATTTTGTTAACCAAGTACAGAATAAGCTATTTTAGAAGGTTTGATTTTTCATCGTCGACGTATGGTGTTAAGTGGACTTTCATATTGCTGACACCCTTATCATGTAAGCTATTCACATCTACTTGTATCTTAGTTCCTCTTCAAATAAGAAAAATATAAATAAATAAAATAATCGTATCGCAATTGAAGTCTAACCATGCAAATTAAAAAAAGGATGATGATTAAGGGGTTTCATTACTCCCCCCAACCACAAGTTTTCAATCGTAATCCTTATTTGATTGTTTTATGGCATAATAAAAAGTGATTTTTTTACTTAACTTTTTGTTGAGTCCCTTAAGTTTTAAATGATGACAAACCATTACAGGAAACATGATGCTTTAATATGAATATAGTTGGTTTTGGGAACCAGCTGTTTTAGGATACTTGTTTCCTCAGACAAGTTAATATTTATTGTGAACACTTTGAAACTAACTTGTTTGTTACAGGGAACAGCTGATTACATGAAAAGCTCTTTCACTGGCACAGAACTAGTACGAGTTGTTTCCTTGACTGTTATGCTGGAAAACAGTCATATATCCTTTATTGCATGTTAACCTTGTTATATGTGCAATAATAGATTGATTCCAAGACTTGAAGTGTGAAGCCTTTCGAAGACATTCGAAGAAAGAAGCTGTGCTCAAAATTGAAGTAGTTAAAGGAAGATTCAAGTTCTTGAAGATTACATGAAGATTAGAAGAATTGCTCCTTAAAGTGTAAATTTAGGAATTCATGTAATATGCTCTGAAGTGTGATTTAATAGTAATAGTCTAAGTGCTTTAAGTGTTCTGAGTATGATATGAATTCTGGTACAATGCTTGGAACAAAATTCATAACATACTCATTTAAGGAACCAAGCTGGGGAACCAGTTGTGTTCCTGAATGGAATTTTGGCTGCGGTTTTGAAAAAGGATTTTTCTAAAATATTTTAAAAGGATATTTTGAAAAGATATTCGCAGYTGGAAATATAGATGAATATKTGTATATTGCCTTAAACCTTGGAGTATATATCTTGTTCGATTATTTCCTTAGGATAAAATCGAACAAGATAAATACTTTCCATAAATCTAATCTTGCCTTGTTTGGCAAGTATAGATTTATGGAAACTAGGGTTTAAGTCAATATACATATAAATACTCATCTATGCTTCCACATTCCATAACTCTCTCACGGATCAAAAGAGCAAAATATTTTTGAGAGCAAAAACACAAAAGCACAAAGATCATTACTTTGAGTCACACAAGAGCATTAGACGAGCTTAAACATTCTCTTACTTAGCTTTTTAAGAAGTCAGTCATAAGAGAGAAAATTGCTATTGTAAAGGTATTCAACAAAGGGGTTAAAGGCCTGGTGAGTGTTTGTGAGTTCAAACACAAAGTTGGACTTACGAGTGTGAGTCGAGTGCACATTCAGAGTTTAGTGTGGGGTACGGTGTGCTGGTTCCCGGAGTACGGAAACAGTAGAGTGAGCGAGTTCTTTGTTTTTCGGAGTAGATTAATAAAATAACTTAGGATAAGAGGACGTAGCCCAGAGTTGGGTGAACCTCGTTAAATACTGTGTGTTCTTTATTGCTTTACTGATAATCCGCTGCGTACAGGAACCAGCCCAACTGATTCCTCATACTAAGTCCGAAAGCAAAAGAAGAAAAATTGGTAATCAGTAACTATACTCAATTCACCCCCCCCCCCCCCCCTCTCTTGAGTATCACATAACCTTCACTTTTTATTCACTTTCATTTGAGAGATGAGAAATGGTAAAAGATAAGAGGTGATGAAATATTGAATAAAGTCACATTTTTACAATTGTTTTAATTAAATGTGACTATCACTCTATTAATGTAGTGATGAAATATTGAATAAAGTGGTATTTAAGTGATTTAATAATTTTGATATGGATGATTGTAGACACCCAAAAGTGTCTCCCCATATTGAATAGCCGATGAGGAAAAGTACGACATTACAAAATAGATATGATTCCAGAAGTTGCAACAAAATCTATAAACCACACCCACTTACATAAATTGAATTAAAGTTGAGTTCGAAACCATACAATAAGGGTCCATTAATAGGGGAAAATATTATTTATATTTATTTTATATTTTTGGGTTTTTTTCTTTATTTTTAGGATTTTTGTAGAATATTTTATATAGGTTATTTCTCTAATTTCCACTTTTCATTTTGTTCTTCTCATTTTTCTGAGTTTGTCAATATTTTTAGATTTTTTTTATATTCTATGATTTTTACAAGTTTTATAAAATGAATTTCGAAAATAAATTCAGAAATTCTTAGATAAAACCATATAATTCAGGAATGATTCAGAATATTTTAGAAGGTTAATCTTGATCTCAAAGGAAGCCAAAATCAGATAAAGGATAATTCTCGGATAACAGATTAGATCCAAAAGATATAGATGCAAAAATTTCCAAAGATATCTGACAAAAGATAAATAGATTTAGTCGTTGCTATCTTATCCTTCTCCAAAATGCCTATAAATCATTCTCTCGGTGCTTATTCGAACATCAACAAAAAATCAGCTTTGATCAATAAAAATCAACAAAAAATCATCATATGAAGTGCCTCGAATTTGTCGCAGCTCTCAAAAGTCTCTCTCTCATTCAAATTCAATCCACAAACACAAACCACTCTCAAAATCAAAAGTCTCTCGAATTCGTCGCAGCTTTCGGAGTTGTATCTTTGCGGATTTAGGTACAAATTTTGAGGTTATTCAATCAAACTTTCTCTTCTCTTGTTATTAATTTTGTTTAATATAATACATTGAATTTCATCTTGCTTTTGGTTTTCAATCATGTAAATTCATTCATTTTCAATCGTTTTCGACTTATCGCAATTGTTTTAATTGTAATTGTCAATGCTAACGATTTCCTTTGTTGTGATAAGCGACTCAATTAGAAACAAAGCTTTTGGTGCACGAATCTTTGTTTTATTTTGTTTTGGTAGCGATACAAGGTGAGTTAATTCATATATATTTGAGTTTTCAATTCTTGTATATTATTATTCTTGATCTTTGTGCTTACGACTCTTTCGATTGCTTAATTAAGATCGGAATTTGCTGGAATCACATTAAATTTAGATTAATTATGGACGAACGGATTTTAGGCATCATATTAATTTGATTAATTCAAAGTGGTCACAATGGTTATGATAGGTAGCGATGCATGCATAATTGAAACCAACTCTTGTAATAATATTAGTTTAGTGCGTGCATTAAGTTCAAAAATCGACAGGCTCTTTAAATTGATTATGATTTATGGAACTACAATGAGACCGAGTAGAGGCCGCTACATGCAGGTGAATTGAGTCAAAGATCTTATCCGTACCATGTCCCCGAACCCATACTCTGGTTACCAGACCAAACAGTGGGGCCATTAGTTTGACACCAATGTTTCGGGCGTCCGTGATTAACCTGTATAGGCACGGTGGCGATCACCTCTATCGAAAACACCCCCAACGCACTCATGTGCGGGATCTGTAGCTCAAGCCCACAATTCAAAATCGACGTAGGACGTAGGTTCGATAAGGGCACACGCTTACAATGATAAATAATTATCTCCATTTAAATTCATTTAAATTTAAATTTAAGATAGTATTTCTTTCACGTTACTTAATAATTTGGATAAGGATTGTTGTAGCAAGTGAATTGGTCCTAGCAATTCATTTTGGGTGTCTACAACTACGCTACAATATTTCTTCAACTTTTGGGTTGAGAGAAGGGTGGAGGCTTCTCATCAATGCTACTTCTGGAGAACTGACCTCTATTGAACGTAGGATAAGGCCTTGGCACTTCCTCCTAGCAAGCAAAGGTGAGACCTAAATCTAGTCAAAGCCCTTAGCACTCCTTGGACCTTAACACCCTTGATGTGCAACGACTCTTTGGCACCTGCACAAAGGAGAATAATCCTTTTTGGATTATCTCCCCTCCGATGCTTAAATAAGTATTGGAATAAGGAAATAAAAGTGTTATGAGAATTAGAGAGTTATGCTCTCAAGTTAGGTGGTTGTGTATTAAATTGTGTGTCATAAATGAGCTTTCCAAGGGGTATTTATAGGCATTTTGCCTTAAGCCTTGGAAAGCTTAGATGGGTGACACTTGTCACCATCTACACCATCGATTATCCATTACTACCGCTTTGGTGTACGTACATCTGATTCTTGATTTGTTTTTTATCGGATTTAATTTATTCGTACCGTAATCCACGTAGATCACTTTGACCATATATTAATAGGACACGTGTCCAAGGATTTTCACTGGCACATCAAGGATGATTAGTAAATATGTAATTGAAATTGAAATTTGAATTTAAATACTTCTACAGAATTCTATGGGGGTTTATTATTAGGGTTTTCTATAATATACTCCTCTAACTTTCCGCTCCAATATTTCGAGCTTTGAACAATGATTTTAGGCCCGAACCTAGTGCTGGCTCGAGCCCGATTAATGTGTCTAAAATCCACGCCAAGCCCGCCCAACCCATGGTCACCTTTTAATGACATAATTTACTTGTTTTTTTGTTCATTGTCATTTGAGAGATGATGAAACATTTATTAAAAATCTACAATTGCTTTAAATGTGACTGTCACTTTACTACTCTAGTAATAAATCACAAATGTAGCTTCGCATGAGTCACAAAAACGATTAAGGTGTAACTTGTAATATATTTATGATAACTATTAATTGTTTTAGTGTAAATTTCAATCGTTTTTCAACAATTTAAGGTGACTTCACCTTATGTAAAACTTTGTATTTAATCCCAATTGATTATTTATCGATTGACAACAGAGCTATATTTTATTATGTCAACCATGTACAGAATAAACTATTATCCTGAAGTGTAAATATTTCTGCAATGAGCCAATGACCACAAAAAAAATACTATTGTAGAGACTCTAAAATGATTCACAATTTTCTCATCTGCAACAATGTATACTCCATTCCGCAGCAGCAAGCTTGATTTTTTGCACAATCAGATTCGCTTCTATGGATATCATAGTACTTTGTTACACAAGCTTACTCTTGCTAGTCAGTTAACATGGAGGGATCGTGGGTGACTGCCATTAACCTCCCCATYGGAATTCACAATGGGTAAGTTGAAGTTGAAAATTTTCGGCAACCTTATTCAGCATAGCAAGGGCTGAATGCTGTGCAACGTATCAAGCATAATCAGGCATCACTTTCTTAAGGAATGAGATCGGCTGGGACTCTTCAGGGACAATTTCTTCAAAAGAGACRTAATTTTCGTCTTTATCATAGACATGGCATGTTGTCATAATCGTTTTCATCAAACGCCAATTCCATACAGCTTTGTTCAGGTACTGACACAAGCAGAGGAAAATGTCAGAAACTCAGAACTGCTAACATGACCTCAACAGAAAAACCAGCAAATGTAACAATAAACGACATTGGTCTTTCAAGGGGTGAATTGCAGACAGCCTTGCCCCAGCCAAAGGGAAGAAGCTGGTATAGACCCTTAAAAATTCAAGAGAATCCAATTTATTAATAATACATCACAAGGAATCAAACAAAAGTGTTAATTAATTCAGACAATGCAGTAGACTGACGTGAACATGATAAGAATGGACTCAGGGAGATAGCTCTATGCCTGTCTCTTATACACATCTAGATGTGTATAAGAGACAGATGGACTCAGGGAGATAGCTCTATGCCTCTATCTATGCCTCTATGGCATCTATCACAATTTGCAAACAACGTCAACAAAACTACTAAATAATAAGCCAAAAGAGGGAAGGCAAACACATCTGATGCAACAAAAAATTTAGCTGCAAGTTATCATAATCGTAAGACGTTGCATCATACTAATTTTTTTGGCTTATCAATACTTACTTTATCCATTTTAACGTAAAAAGTAAAACTAATACTGTTATACAAATTGTTTTCAAACATATCCACTCCCAAAAGGACAAGTGTATCTTTCTTGTGCTAACTCCTTCGAAGATTTCTTTCTCATCCTTCAATTTTAAAGAAAGGTCACCCATCTCTCCCATACAAGACATTATTGAATTTTTACCCCTATATCACWATAATCACCCCATTTCTTCCACCGAATAAGCAATTAAAACAGCAGCAAATTACCAAATTATATTTTTAAGGAAGGACACAGGGAAGTGARGATCCATACCTTTCCCCAGTTCTCATCCAAAGATTGATGAGCTGCTCGTAAATTGTACCATGGAATTCTAGGGGAGATATGATGGGGAATATGCACATTGATGTCATGGCACAAGACCTCTATCCTGCATGTCAAAAAAGGTGTTAAATCTATAACAATCTAAGATAGAATTTAATTTAAACAGAGAATTGATTATAATGTTGCTTTACCAACGGGGATAGTCACAGTGTACTGTTCCGTTAAGCTGCGCCTGAGCTGCATTCCACTCCTCTGAATTCTTGAAAGGAATATGTGGCGCGGTATGATGAACTATTGTGAAAGTACTCATCTATAGCTCAAAGAAAAATAAAATGATAAGCCCAATTAGCCCAAAGCACAAAACTACTAGTAAAAGTTTAAATATGAAATGTTTTTCTTAATGATAGCTCATTACTGAACATGTAAGTTTGCAAGTACAAATTAAACAGAAAACAAAGTATTCTTACCCAAAAGTGGTAGCCCAACCATGGCATTAGCCAGAACTTGATCCATCCCACAATTCCAGTCTTATATATTATTAGAGGCCAAGCTATAGCCATAAATGCAAAAACGGCAGCTAAGCTTATTTTGACACGATTAACTTCATTCTTTCTAAAGCTCTCCAAATTAAAGTGACATTTGATCCTGCTTGCACAAAGCAACATGATTATTGTGATKGAATCAAGTAATATGGAGAAATGACAGACTAATTTGAAAACAGATAATAATTACATCCATATGGTCGTACCAATGAGCTATTGACATCCAAGGTCGAAGAGGCCCATAACCCAATATCAGAGCTTTACGCAGGCCTGGGGATGACTCAATATCCTTTTTCCAGATAGGAAGCCAAGCTGTATCTTCATCCAGCCTGGTAAAAAGACGAAAAGGCAGTCAGTTTCTTTGTTAATCATGAGAAACTAGACCATCAAGTTGAATCATGCTTGTCTAAACTCCCTTGGAGCTTTGGAATTATACCTTAGTATGCACTGAACTAGAACAGGAGGTTAAAAAATCACGAAAGGGCAAAGTGCAGTAAACTATAGARAGAGGCGATAGACAAAACAAAAGATTTAGGGCTTGTAGGTAGAAAGTCCATGATTTTATTTGCAGGTTACTGATAGCTRCTTACATATTAGTTTTTGCATGATGCTGATCATGCTTGAAGCGCCATGGTTCATAAGGATAAATGAGTGGCATGAATGCCAGAGTCCCAACAATATCTTCAACTAGCTTGTTCTTTGAAAAGGATTTGTGAGCACAATCATGTCCGATCACGAAAAACTGAAATCAAAAGGAACAAAAATAGAGTCATAATTGGAGACGCTTCCATAAGTAGAAGTGCGTATATACCAATGAAAGATTTAACACAAAAACCCAATGAGTTGAATAATAGGAACTTACCCCTGTGATGGCAGTGCCTGTCCATGCCCAAGCAAGAGGAAGCAAGTACCATGGGGCTTTAGCAATCATAAAGATACCCAAAGCATATGAAGTCACACTAGTTAGAACTGACCCCCATGCTTTCATGTCATCAATCTCAAACACCTAAGCAAACATAAAGTTCCCTGAAATGAGTCTACAAGTTGGCATTCATTTTCTTTAACAATAAAGAGACGGCAACTGTTACCTTCTTGGGGAGGGAGGCAATAACGTCTCTCATCGTAACATCATCAGGGAGTGGCTCGCCAATTTGCTGGAAACCATAGCTCTCTGCTAGCTGTTTCAGTTGTTCTGTGTTATCTGTGGGGGATGGGGGCGGGGGTGCAGCAGGGACTGCTACAGCCTGCACCAAGGTTGACATTCTCTTTGTAAGCTTCCATTGTTTGTTGAGTTTTAMGTGACCTAGATTCTTCAAAGACAAGTTCTGCCAATTTGTACAAGATATACCTGCCAGAAAGTGAGCAGATCAAATTTATCAACTCTTATATCATGAAAACATAAACCAACTCAAAAAAGTTAAATTTACACCAAACCGAAGTGAACTTCATGGACATTGTCAATGAAGACAATTGACAATATCCAATCACATGGTAATAGTTAATAAGTTCCAATCCCATATGACCCCGTAACAAGAGTCTTAATAATCAATAATTAATTTACTCAAAAAGAAAATTTCCGAAACACCACATCATGGCTGATGGCAAACCATTATCCAATTCCATGCCCCTCTTTTTCACGGGAGTTCTGTGCCCTTTCACCTACATCTTTCAATTCATGCTACTTCGTATAAGAAGAGTAAAAGACTCTTCCAAGGCAACTTTTTGATGTATGTATTTAATCTTGCTTTGGTTCACTCGGAAGCATCAAAAACTGTGTTAATAATATGTTCATTAAAGCAACTAGTGAAGACTCCAATTCTTAACCCTTGACATTGACTTATTATTTCCACCTTGAGCTTTCAGTAACTCCAGGAGGATAACTTGGCGAGTGCATACAGGCTAAAAGAGTATTCATAATTTACCAAAGTAATACCAGGGCAATCAGGTTTTTCAAAATAAGCATTTGGACCTATGTTACTTTGAWTCGTGTAATAGTATCCAACACGGGTACATGTCTAAGTGTTTGGCTCGGCTAAAATGCTAAACTTTTCTCTATCAAATTTTCGAAACCATTACAATCCAATGCCCTTGTACCTATATCTTTCAATTCATATATACCACTTCATACAACAAAACCCAGAACTTATGCAGGACAATATGTTCATTGAAGCAAGCTGTAAAGACCCKAATTCTTAACCTTTGACATATTGGAAGTCCTAATTCCTAAATGACTACTCCAAATATTAGAATTGCAAAACAAAACACAAACTAATTTCTTTTTTCTGAAAAAACAACAATTCAAATTCAAAATTAGCCACATTTACTTTTACATTCAACATAGCTTGGTTGAGATTGAATTGAGAAGTAAGAAAAGAGCATATACCAGAGGCCCGAAATGGTGAGGGCTGAATCAGGCATTGACGATTCCCCTGCAAATGAGACACTCGCTCACTCAGCAACAACAACAACACTAATGTATATTAAAAAACCAATAAATAAAAAAAGAAATGAATAAAAGAGAAGAAATAACCTTGACAATGAACCAGGAATGAGCGAGACGAGAAGCCATTGAAGTAGAAGAAAATGAGAATGAATGGCTTGAAATTGAACTAAGGATAACACGCTCACATATATAAGTGCTTGCGATTTGCTTCACTAATATTACTGTAGACTGTAGTACTCCGTATTTTGTTTGGGTGTGTTGGGTATTTTGTAAAGTAGCGTAATATCGTTGGTATTTCGGCGTAATGATGATGAAACGAGGCAACGAGCGCACACCAAATGACTACTAGTTGATGATGATGATTGATGATATTAGCCTGTTAGGCCAATTGAGTGAAGATAAAATATCGTGGTTGCATGTGTTTTATATGGACGAGTGTTGTTGATTTCATGTCACAAAATGATATTTTTGTGGACGGCATTTGGTTGTTGCGGGAGAAAGAGGGTCTTTATTTTTACCAGTATGAAAGCACACGGTTGGTTGCGACTCAAGCCACGATATTGCTCCTGTCAAATGCCTTATGCAGCAAAATCTACTTGTCTTTACACTTTCTCCACTACTTTTTCTTCCGTCTTTCACTAAACTATGGAGTAGATTGAATTTCAAATTTTCTTTTGTCTAACCAAAATTAATTGCTAATTTGAAAGATATACCATCACATGTTGTTTTAATATTATTGATCCAGYTAAAAATATTTTTTAGATTTATAGAGAGCTATAAAAACGGATATAAGAATCGATCTTAGAAATTTTTAAAACTAGTGGGATTTTAATCAATAAAACTAGCACTATAAGCACGCGATGTGTGCGGTCATTTTAAAAACTTGTATTAAAGTAATTTACAATGAGGTATGCACATCAATGAGATATTAAACTTATATTAGTGGGGTTTTAAAAATTAATTTTAAAAACTTATATTAAACTAATTTACAATGAGATATATTAAACTAATTTAAAAACTACTGGGGTTTTAATCAATAAAATTTGTTATATATGCACACGATGCGTGCGGTAATTTTCTAAAATTTACACATAAATGTTGTCGTGTTTTCATTATATTTTTATTTGAATGAATCTYGAATAAAGATAATATTAGATTATATGACTTTAATTGATAAATTATTTGCATCATTGTATGAACATTATGAACTTAAAATATTACAATTGAATTCAATTAGAAACGTTTTTCAAAGTATAAATTTGAAAGTGTATATATTAAATTAATGAATTGATTTATGGTAATTAATTGATAATTTATTATTTTACTTTTCTGTTCGTTGCAAGGTAAGCAGATCTCAGTACATGGCCAACATCCTTGTGGAAGTGGCAATACTGTCGACTTATCCCGATTCCACTTCGGTTTTGTGATGAGGAGGATTTCAATGTGCAACATCTTTAGCTAGTCCCTTGTACATTGAAGAGATCTGGTTGTTTCAGTACGTGGGGGTGTAGTTGAACTTCTGCTTCTTCTGGCTGGTTCCTTTGTTGAGAGGTGCCCTCCTCTCAATATTCCAAGGTTCCCGACTCTTCTTGTGTCGTGTCCTCCACTCTATGGGACCTTGGTTGCTCTATGAGGTTGAGAGGGAATATCACTTATTCATACTTGCCTATCTTCACGGGCAGTTCCTCAGCAAATGAATCCATGCTTCAGCTTCCTTCATTCTTAGTCTTAGGAACCCTTCGCTTACATGTTGGAATTTGAAGGGCTGTCTGTCACCAATCCTCGATGAAATTATCCAAGATCTGCGTCTGGGAGGTCTAGGAATTTGGAGGGCTCGTGTTGAACCGTTAACATACACTCCTAAGCTATCATTGGTCGGTTGTTGGATTCTCCAATGCAAGTGCCTTTTTGTTTGGCGATGCGCATGAATGATGAGTAAGAGAAAGGCAATTCATTCGAAATTTATGGTGGAACCTGTGGGAAGGCCGCTGAAACCTCTGAGCCACCATTGAGGGTGACTGAAAGTATTCTACACCACATGGATCATCTGCTTGGGTGTTAATGCATTAAATGCTGTACATTGCCAGATGATAATGGGTCGGTCGGTACCATATAAGCATGCAATTGAAGGAATTAATCTTCTAGAGATTCGTGTGCCATCAATCGAGCAGGAAGGACTTTGTCTGTTGGGAAAGTTGTTGTAACCTTCCCTCGTCCTTTGGGAACGAAAGAAAAGCCATTTCTGGTTAGACATCCGCTTCGTGGTAACCACTTCGGTGGAACGAACCTCTGGCTCCCGATCTAGATGACACCTTCGGTGTGACTGGCGAATCGTAAGTGTGTCCATCGCGTTCTGAGGGAAGATGAGATGGATCCGTGCATAGCGGGGTAGATCCGTTAGCGAATGTTCATCGTCATGAGTAGCTTGCTTAGCTTCTCAGCCTTCTTCTTCTCGGAGAACCCTTCTGCATCTTGGCTCTCTGCTGTTTCCTCTTTTTCTGAATGATTGTCCTTGCGTCCATTTAAGAGGCTTTCACGCGCAGACTTCTTCTTTCTATGAGGCTCGAGATCTTCGGACTCATGGCTATGACTGGATCTTTCATCATCCCCATCATTGTGGAGCGGAATGGCCCTTCAGTGATTGAGTCCGTGGGGCAATAGAAAGAGGCTTAGGAGTGTTGCGGTCTTCCTAGTGACTTTCTCCTTTCGAGGGGAATAATCTGGGTCTCCACGTTCTTCCCTTTGTCTCTGGGTAGGGTTGCTTGCTGGTGGTTTTTGATGTTGGAGACTCACGGGAGTATATACTCCAGGCCTAGTGAGCAGAGAGCTTCACTCCCCGCCGTCGTCTCTTCCATCACGCTCGAGCTTCTTCAAGCGTGCATTCTCTTCTTTGAGGGCTTGGAGCTGGGCTCAGTCTTGTTGTTTGAGAAACGCTCCAATAACCTCACCCCCGTTGCTTATCTCCTGCTTGAGTATCTCGGGTAACATATCTTCCATCCAGTCCTGGAGGGAGAGCTTGTTCCACATATTGTCCCAGGTCTTCCTCACATGGAAGACTGAATGGTCAGGATGGTTCTCACCATGGGATTCCTTTCTTCTCTGAAGATGGGAGGAGTGTTCCTCTTGTCTGGTTTGATCATTCTTGAAGCCATATCTGATCGCCTCCCCACAGACGGCGCCAATGTTGTAGCACGTTTCCGTTGGATTGCTACAAGATTCTCTGCTTCAGGGTTGAGAGATGGGTGGAGGGTCCTTCTATGACTACTTCTTAGAGAGCTGATCTGGCGTTGGACTCGGTTGCTTGGCACTCACGTTCCTCGGACGCCTTGGCACCTGCAAGAAGGAGAAATCGCTTTGGATTATCCCCTCCGATGCTTAAGTAAGTAACGGGAGAGGAAAGTAATAGTGCTAGCTATTAGAGAGAAGTTAGAGAGATAAAGTATACTTGCTTAAGTTGAATAATGCTTCTCAAAGTATGTAAAAGTTGTGTGGATGATGCCTCTCAAGGGGTATTTATAGGCTTTGCCTTACCTTGGGGGCTCGATAGTGTGACACTTGTCACCATCCGTGCCCGGTTACCTGTTTTGCTTGCTAAGCTGTTTCGTTTACGGTGACCGGGCGGTTTCGGACGGTTATTTGCAGATCGTCGATCTCTCAGCTTTTGACACGTGTGACGAGATTTAATGTCAGTTGGATTTTTGACCACGAAACACGACACGTGCTTTCATTGCCACATCACAAACCAGTTTATTTATGCTTAATTCATTGGCCATATAAAATGTACATCTTTGGACATTGATTGAGAAAATAATCTCTATTACATAAAGGGAAAAGGAAGCAATGATGTCCCTATAAAGTTATCTTAATATCTCTTAATGCTGTTTACATTAGCTTATTTTAGTTCAGCTCCATTCCAGTTCAGTTCAGTTCTTAATCCCAATTTCTCTCTTATAAAATATTCAATTCAATTCAGTTCAGTTCAACTCCATTACAGTTTAATTTGATTTCAGTTAATGTAACAGACTCTAGTGATCCTAATTAAAAAAGGTAAAAATGAAACTTGGAAAATCTTATAATTTCTATTTAAACATACTATCAAGGTAAAAATTGAAAATATATGCATCAATATTCAATGTGAACTTAAATTTTTAAGAAATTTAATGTCACCAATCAACAACAGTTTTATTAAATAAA